>BGNK01000924.1:167441-188162 GCA_003297005.1 Symbiodinium sp. clade A Y106
CTCGCCACTGCACATGGTCCTGACTTGTTTCGTCTCGCACTGCAGGATGCTCCCAATGGTGGTGCGGCGGCCACCGGGGTCCATGCTGGACTGGCTCAGGACTCCCGACCCTCTGAATCTGGTGCTTTGCATTTCTGAGAAGTACCTGCAGGAATCCCAGATCGTGCCGGCGGATCCTGATCCCATGGAGGACCCGCTCTCGCCACTGCACATGGTCCTGACTTGTTTCGTCTNGAATCTGGTGCTTTGCATTTCTGAGAAGTACCTGCAGGAATCCCAGATCGTGCCGGCGGATCCTGATCCCATGGAGGACCCGCTCTCGCCACTGCACATGGTCCTGACTTGTTTCGTCTGGCACTGCAGGATGCTCCCAAGGGTGCGGCGGCCACCGGGGTCCATGCTGGACTGGCTCAGGACTCCCGACCCTCTGAATCTTGTGCTTTGCGTTTCTGAGAAGTACCCGCAGGAATCCCAGATCCTGCCGGCGGATCCTGATCCCATGGAGGACCCGCTCTCGCCACTGCACATGGTCCTGACTTGTTTCGTCTGTCACTGCAGGATGCTTCCAATGGTGGTACGGCGGCCACCGGGGTCCATGCTGGAGTGGTGCAGGACTCGTGGCCGTCTGATTTGGTCAGATCTCTGCATTCCACAGAAGGAGACGGAGTANACCGGGGTCCATGCTGGAGTGGTGCAGGACTCGTGGCCGTCTGATTTGGTCAGATCTCTGCATTCCACAGAAGGAGACGGAGTAGCTTCTTCGTAGCGAATGCTCGCAGGAATCCCGGATCGCTGCTGGAGAGAGGCCTTTTCCTGCAGCCGCAGCCTCATTGCAGCATGTACGGGAAGCTGTGGGGTTAGAGCTATTGTTACCGGGCAGGGGGGGGACGTGGGGCATCTGTCGGCAGGGGTTTGGGCACGTTCTGGCTTGGTGGGTTTGGGTGTGTTCGGGTGTTCTTGAAGAGGTCGTGGGTGGGTTCGGGCGGGTGGCTGGGGGTGTGCCTGTGCAACCAGCGAAACGTTAGCGGGAGGGNACCGGGGTCCATGCTGGAGTGGTGCAGGACTCGTGGCCGTCTGATTTGGTCAGATCTCTGCATTCCACAGAAGGAGACGGAGTAGCTTCTTCGTAGCGAATGCTCGCAGGAATCCCGGACGGGGTTGGAGGGCAGGGGGGGGACGTGGGGCATCTGTCGGCAGGGGCTGGGGTTCGGGCACGTTGACCCCCCTCCCGGTAACATTTCCCTGGGCTTGGTGGGTTTGGGTGTGTTCGGGTGTTTCTTGAAGAGGTCGTGGGTGGGTTCGGGGGAGTGGCTGGGGGTGTGCCTGTGCAACCGGCGAAACGTTACCGGGAGGGGGGGGGACAGGGCTAGGGTTCGGGCACGTCGACCCCCCTCCCGGTAACATTTTCCGGGGCTTTGTGGGTTTATGGGTGCTGGCTGGGAGGGTGTGGGAAGCCAGGTCGTCGGTGGATTCGGGGAGTGGCTGGGGGATGCTGGGGGTGTGCCTGTGCAACCGGCGAAATGTTACCGGGTAGGGGAACGTGGGGGCATCGGTTGGCAGGGGCTGGGGTTCGGGCACGTTGACCCCCCTGATGGTAACATTTCCTGAACTCGGCCGATTCAGAGTCCGTGCTTCGCACCTTGCACGCCCGCCGAGGAGTGGCCCGACAGTGTGCCGCCGCTGGCGATTCTGCTCCGTGAGTCAGCAGTGGAGATGGTGTGTCAGAGCAGTGTTTGGACCCGTTTGCTCGTGATGGTGTCTGAGAAAGAGTACCGTGCCCTGGGGCGAGCTCTTTCGCCAGGGGATCAGTATCGCTTGATCTCTGCCGGCCTCCAGGAAGCTTGTACTTTTATCCGACATTACGAGGAGACGAACAGCTTGGAGGGATGGCAGAGAGGGAAAGAGGTTTCATGGAGTCCAGAAGCATTGCGTCAATTCATAGTTCACAGGCCGGCATGGCACGAGCTGCTGGAACTGCGAGGCCTTTCCACGTTCTTAGCCGGTGCTCCTGAGGATGCCGGCAAAGGCAATCTGGCCAGCCTGCCCCGACCATTGCAGAACCTGCTTCGGCGCCTGCGACTCGAATGGGCGGGTGCGAGTAGCTCCAGCAAGCACCTACTGCAGAGCTTGTTGGAATGCCAGGACGAGGCCACTGAACCTTTGAAGGGAGAGAAAGCAGAAGGAGACACCTCCTCTTTGGACGTAGAGGTTTGTGCAGACATCGAGGCCGAGCTTCTGCAAGCCTGGCCTCGGCAGAAGCTGCGAGAGGGATCTATGCTGCATTGGGGCACCATCTTGCATTGCATGGTTGACTCTGCCAAACAGCACTTCGGCCAGCAGTGGCCACAGAGGATGATCTTAGTCAATGCCTCAGCAGCACAGACTGCAGAATTGGTGAGCATGCAGACTGGAGCAGCATGCGTCCTGTGTGTACTGTGCAATGAATTCCACTGGGCAGTGCTATGCCTCAAGAAAGGCCAGCACACGGCGCTGTTGTTAGATGCCCAACAGCAGGAGGAGGTCAGGCTGCTGGCATGTGCTTTCCTCGTGTACATGACCAGCCACTGGCAGCACAACCTGGAGCTTTACACGACGGACCAAGAGCTTCAGCGGGACCACTGGTCGTGCGGCCACCGTGTGATCCTGGCTGCTGATGCTGTCATGAGATGGTGCCTTGATGCCTCTGCCTCGTGGCCTCCGTTGCTGCAGGGGGAAGACATCGGAGCCTCTGCTGTCCAGGAGCTGTGTCGTCGTGCAGACCCGACGGAGCCGGTGCCAGACATGTTCCAGCCGCCTCCCCGGAAGTCGGCGAGGACCAAGCCTGTGAAAACTGAGGGCTCGGCTGAACCGAAGCCTGTGAAGACAGAGGCCAAGGCCTCCGCTGAACCGAAGCATGTGAAGACTCAGGCTAGTGACCCAACGCCTGGCACTCCGCCTACAAGCAAGAAACCTCGTCTGGCGGAGAGCTCCCCTGTGCACTTGAAACGGTCAGGACTTCCTGGACAGCCTCGGCAAGAGCAGCATGGAGACAGCCCTGGATGCAGCTCAGCAATTAGTTCTTGCATCAGCGGCTGGCAGGAAAAAGCGAGTGAACAAGAAGCCAACCGTCAAGGAGTTGCGGACGAAAGCATTGACCATGTTGCAGGAGGCCAACATTTCGCCTCCCGACTTTCGGAAGAGGCACCATCAAGCCAAGCAGAACTGTGGCAAAGGACACTTCGGAGAGTTCCTGCTGCACTTGGCTCGCCGAGAGAAACCTACGTGCTGGGTGCGCCGGAAAATACAGGAGCTCACAATGCCACCGCCTGTGCCTCCTGCTGATGCAGAGGTTCCGGGCGAGGCTTTGGTCTTACTGGAGCAAGAGGATGCGGGTGAGGGTGACGGTCCAGCTGTGGTCCAGGGTGGAGCTGATGGTGAGGTCGTGGCCCAGGGTGGAGCTGATGGTCAAGTTGTGGCGGTTGAAAGCAAACCAGGTCGCCCTAAAGGAGGCCGGTCAGGACCACGCATGGAGGCATGGGTCCAGGCCAATCGTCCCGGAGGCAACTATCAGCTGCAGTCAGGCACTACCTGGTGGTGCCACCGTTGCCAGATGTTTGTCAACGTGCATCGCTCGACAGCCTGTGGCCGCATCTGGTTGGAGAGGCACGAGGAGCGACACCACGGCGACGCCGTGCCTGCAGCTGAGCCACAGGCATGCTTGGCCATCGTTGTGGGTGACGGGCACTTCGAGGTGGACAAGTGCAGCAGGTCCCTGCACAAATGGGTGCAGGGCGGCATGCTCTCCTACCGAAAGGATGCCGAAGTTCTCCTGCTTCCTTCTTGGCAGGGGGACAAGCTGCACCTTAGGAGCCCACAGTGTATCCCGGTCCCAGGCGAGAGCCAGCTCCGTTGCAGAGCATGTGTCAAGGCCGCGAACAACAAAGACTTCTGTGAGCACGCTTGCCGCATGTCCTTTCGACAGGAGCTAGGCGCCTATGCCCAGGCTCTAGCTTTGGGGACAGAGGATGAGAAGCAGAAGGTCTGGGAGTGTCTGAGAGCTGGGGATTGGGTGTACTCTAAAAACGTGAAGGCCGACCTCTCGGAGCTGGCTGGGCTGGAAGGTCCGATGGCCCGCTTGAACGGCATCAAGCGAAAAATGTGCAGTGTGAGGCGCGATTGCAGCAGTGCGAGGTACGATGCCTGGGTGGAAACGACCATCGTTCCACTCAGAATGGGGGCTGATGGGGATGCCGAGCGACGTGCCTACTCCTCTCTCTGCCAGTCCTTCTCCAACAGCCTCGTCGAGCGCACCATCGCCAGGGGCGATTTGAGGCTTGCTTCGCAAGTTGCTGCTGGCCTTGTGGAAGGCGACAAACTGATATGCCTCCTCCTCAGAAGCTTCTTCGAGATGAAGGATAGGATCACACGAGGCCATGACCAACGGCCGTGCTCGTCCAAGCATGTCGCCGAAGATACACTGCAGGAGCTCCTCTTCACACTGGGTCGTGGTCCGGCCACAGTGCGGCTTCTGCAAGTGTTCGGGGTTTCCCTCAAGAGCAAAAGCAAAGTGGATTTGCAGGCCGCATGGCTGCCTCAACCTTATGCCGCACACCGGAGCCTGGATGTCCTGAAAGAGAACTCAGCACGAGCTCTGCAATTGATGGAATGTCCGGAGACAAGGAATTACTACGTTGCGATGGACGAGAGTGCCTGGAGGCCGACCTTCTCTTGCATAGCTGGCCTGTTGCAATCAGACCAGTGTGTCGTAGTGGGAGGGGCCTTCCACGAGTCTCCAGAAGAGGACATGTCCATACTGACCTCGGCAGAGCACCTGGCCCAGAAGGACACCTCCGCCTTGTCTTTGCACTTCCTGCTCTGCCGCCTGGACTCCACAGACCGGGTCTTTGACGTTGCAACGATCCCAATGCCGAGGTCCGAAGGCGGCAAAGGCGAGGACATGCTTCGCCACACTGGGCGGCTTTTGCAGGCCCTCGTGGCCAAGAATGCCGATCAGGCACCTGCTGGCATCGCCTTCGATGCTGGAACGGGGAACACTGCTCTGAGAAGAGTTCTTCTGGGGCTCCAAGCTGCCGGTGAGTGTCCTTTCTTTGAGGACCTCACCTTTGCATCTCTGCCGGGCATGTGTGGTGGCTTCTTTCCTTTCCGCTACGCCATGTACAAGGACCAAAAGATTCTCCCGGGCCTCGACTGTTTGCATGTGCTTAAACGGTTCAGTGCAGGGCACGTATCCGGGCTGCGAGCTGTGAAATGGGGGGCTTTCTTTGTGGACTTCGCCCCCGCTTTACGGGGTGGCTTACCTTGGAAGAGTTTCTGCATGAGGGAGCCGATGAGTGACGCTGAAGCGCTGCAAAGACTCTGTCCAGCATACCCGGCCGCCAGGGATTGGTCGGCATATGGTCTAGCCGTGGCCTGCTTGGTCAGTGCCCTGATCTCAGCCGTGGGCGAGGCCTCCCGTGGGAGTAGCACCGCTGAGCGGTTCTCCAATGCAGCCATGGGCTACTTTCTGGTGCTCTTCAATACAGTGGCAGCCCAGAAGACACACAATTCCCAATGGGAGTCACACTTTCTGCATGGGACAACGGTGAGAAACGTGGCACATTATTTCGGTGGCGTCATGCTCGCCTGTGGTACCGATCTCATTCCCGATGGCTCCATTTTTCAGGAAAAAGTCTGCGAACATCGCTTCTCTAAACTGAAAGGCCCCTGGAGAGGTACCCCGAGCCTGAGGGAATGCATCTATTCCACGCATCAAGTGCACACCGCCAACAGCCGCCAGGACCTGCGACTGAATGACCAGGAGGCATCGCCGGCTCTCGCGCCGGCCCAGATGCAGGGCTTGTTCAGCGAGAGCTTTGAGCTCGCCGCAGATATGCAGTCTTGGATTTCTCAGGGTGTCCGCCCCGATGATGTTAAGCAGCACTTCCGGGAGTGGTGGGAATCCTCCGGGCAGGCCTTCATCACGCAGCAGACGGAGCAGCAGATGGAGCAGGAGGCAGAGGACGCCTTGGACGAGGTCTTGGAGACGGCTGCTGCACCGGCAGATGGACCCGAGGAAGAGGAAACCGAAGCATCGTCACTGCAGATACTCCAGACTGTCGAGGACCTGGCGGTGCTGAAGCAAGAAATTCTGTCATCGTCAGCGGCGCCGCCTGCGACTGAAACTGCTGAGGCATCCGAGAAGAAAGCCACCGATTCTGCTGATGCATCCGAGAACAGCCACTGACTCTGCTGAGGCTCCCTCGGAGTTTGAGGCTGAATGCAGCCAGTGCAACCGCACGTGGGCTTTCTATGTCAAGCAGTGCAAACAGTCATCCGAATTCGACATGGCTCCCGACACAGCCCTGACTGTCACAAGCTGCATCAGCAGGGTCCAGCATCTGGAGCCACTGATGAGAGCCTTTTCCACTTCTGCCCGGCTTCGCGAGTCCATACTCTCCAAAATTTCGATTCTTCGAGGCCGAGCTGAAAGTCTTTCCGAGTTTCGCCGAATGGAACACGAGTTATCTTTGGCCAGGGCGGCTACACTTGGCGACGGCCGACGCATGGCGAGAGCAAGTTTGTGGGCTCAGGCACAGGGCAAGATTTGCCAGTCGCAAGAACCGGGGGCGACTGGGGAGTTGTTGCAAGCGGTCAGGGCCTACAAGCCGTGGAAGGATGCGGACTCGCATCCACAGGTGCTGGTGGTCAACGATGGTGCCGAAGGCCTGGTGTATGTCGCTGTCCTCACCGTCTACCGGGGCACACTGCAGAGCGGCCCCAAAGGCAAGCCCAAAAAGCTTCGCTTGACCAGGCCTTCCATCGTTCCTTTGGTCCCGAGCCAGTGCAAAGCTTTGAGGGCTGTGCGATTGTCCTGGGTGGAAAGGCATAAGATATGGTTCGCCTGTGCTGCCAGTCCTTGCAATGTCTATGACACCCTGGGCCACGTGGTGGGCGAGGTGCCTGTGGATGCGGACCAGGTGACGAAGCTCAACGTGAATTTCCAGGACAAGTGGATTTCCAGGGTGCCCCCGAAAATCCTCGATCACGTACTCTACCTTCGTGCTCACCCGGAGCTCCTCCAGGAAGGCGACGATGTGCCGCAGGCGATGGCTGAAGCTGAAGCGATGAATGGCTCTCTCAAGGTATCCGAGACCACGTTCACACATCGAGACTTTAGTCGAGGCCTCAAAGGAACTGCAAAACTGGAAGCCTTCTTGGAAAAGCTCCCGACGCTGTATCTGGAGGCTGGAGCCCCATTCCTGGAGGCTGGAACAATCGCTCTTCACAACAGCACGAAGCTTCAGTGGTCCCACGTCGTCAAGAGAGCAGCGAGCTACTTCGATTACACGGTGCAATCGCCCAAGAAGCCCGACGACTACGGGCTGAGTGTACTCACGGTGCTCCGGAGTCTCCTGCCCGATGCTGCCGCTCTGCACAAAAGCCGCGAGCAGGTTCGGTCATTCGCCAGTGCTGTGGACTACAGGGCCCAGCCTTTGCTGGCAATCGCCATGTGATGGGTGCCATCGGACGGGGAACCGAGGGGCAAAAGAAACGGCTCGTCCAGTGAGTGCATTGCAGTGTTTCGTTGAGTGCTTGGCATGTGCAGCTCGCCACACTTGTTGGTGCTCTCCCTTGCTTGTGCCCCTGGTGCCAGGCTGGATGGCTGAGCGGTGGCCGCATTCCACACGTGGCATGGTTGACCCTGCAACTCCAGCCCCTAAACGTCCTTAAACCACATGGCTTCAAACCTGTATTACCCGTTAAATTCCCTTAATGTGCAGCTCCGACTCCTAAACCCTAGCCCTTATAGCAAACTACAACATAGCTCATGTAGCCTGTTCGTCTCACTCCTGCATTTGCTACAGAGAGCTACAGCGGAAGCAAAACGTTACCGGAAGGGGGGTCCATCGTCCCGTGTTGTCTTGCCACCCCCCCCCCCCCNCCCCCCCGACGTGGAAATGTTACCGGTAACGTTTTCACGTTGGGGGTCATTAAGGCTAGGGCCATGTGAAGTGAATGTTGTCGGCATCCATGGCAGGAAACGACAAGGTCACAAATCGAGTGCTAGTGTTTGATCCTCTCAGCGGCTATGTGAGTACGCCTTGCATGTGTGCATGTGACGACTCATTGTGTTTGCCGTGTGACATGGCCTTTCAGTCCTTGGCGTTTGGAAGATAGATGAACTCTGGATGTCATGCAGATTTGCAGATTCGCAAATTTGCAGAGTCTTAGATTCGCAGATTCGCAGATTGTACAGCCTCTACGATTTGGCAATCTGCGAATCTAGGACTCTGCGAATCTGCGAATCCACAAATGTAGTGAAGTGATACACTAGTTCACTCTGTTTTGGTCCGACATTGAAGGCGGTCTGAGATAACCACTGCTATCATCATCGCATGACTGCCCCAACCACTGCACTCCACACTGCCCCATGCATCATGAGCCAGAGTAGTAGTAAATAGTACGTAGCAGAAACAAATAACCGTAAAGCAACATTGAATGCAGTCAGAGGATGTCAGAGGCAACAGGCTCCAGGAAGTGCAGTCAAGATACCTGAGGCGTGGGGTTTCAGGGGGGGTACCATACATATGTATATAGATATATGTTATGTGGCTTTGTGTGTGTGTGTGCGTGTTGAAGCAGCTGTCGCGAGCATTCGCGCGAGGCAAAGTCTATTGGACCCAGCTCGGCACACAGTACAAAGCCAGAGGTGGACCGTCAGTACAGCGAAACAGCAAGCTTCAGCGTGCAAACCTCGATGGCAGTAACTCGCCAGCATTGCTAGCAGTTGCGAAACCCATAGGGCCGGATCAGGCTGCTGCAGTAGTTGTGGTTGCCGACAGATGACGAATGATGACGACGATCAGTGGCCGAAGCTGCCTCCTCAGGTGAGATCGAGACTCTAGTCGAGTTTGGTGCTTCACAACCCGTGGCTGTCGCCATCTCTCTCGTGCCCTCGCACAAAACCGAGCTCTGAAATCTCGCAAAGGCCGGGGGTCGGCATAGCCGCCGTCTCTGCTGCTGCGAGGGGTCTTTTGTGCTATATGTTGTTCCTACCTCTGCTTGTATAGGAGGTGGTACATGTATACATTCAGTCATGTCTTTGGAAGCTTCCTTCTCGCAAAGGCAGGTCGATGCCTGGGATCTTTATCCTGCTGAAGCACCAACAGCAACTTTGCGCAACTTCACCTCAAGGTCGACCATGCTGAACTGCGCCAGGGGGGGTGCTTCGTTGTTTGTTTGCTTGCTTACTTGTTTGTGACGTGTACAGAAGGATTTATGTGGTGGCGATTTTAACCATACTGGATGTGGATATCAAGATGCTATTCGTGCAGTGTTGGGTAATCCGACATCTTACAATGCCTGCAGAGGCAGGAGTTGTTCTTTACCGGGCGCATTCCGCTGCATGTGGAAATTTTCCTAATCCTTGAGGACACAGACATGTATAGCACTGGTCAAAGTTCGGGGACTGGGCAGGACACGCTCCACTTCCAGAACTTCTAGCACTTCCGCACCTGCTGATTCCATCGAGCGTGCTGCCGATCCTCTAAACGCCAAGGAGCCATGGATCTCACGCTGTTTCGCGAACACACTGTTACATGATGCTGTCGAAGTTCTGTCCAGCAACATGACCCGCTGTCACGGGTGACATACGCATGGTGGCGCGCCCGGAACCTACAGTTAGTTTGACTTGTCCGAGTTCGTCATGCGTTTGTGGCCCAAACTGCTGCAAAAGCACTTTCTCGACTTTCTCGCAGACGCAGTTGGGCAAAGCAGTGTGCATCGGAGCGCTGCATCGATAGTCAGAGCCGGACTCGAAGTTTCACTTAGTAGACTTGTGAGGCAGGAGGGCCTCGGCACAAACTACTGGAACATAAGCGCCAGAAGGAGACCTGATTGCGGGGTTCTTGTATTTGTGTTTGTGCCATGACTCCGCATTGCGCATATAATTCTACATAGTTCCGCCGCAAGAGACGGTGCGGTGTTGCCCGCTGCTTTCATCACGAGCCTTTTGGCTCGAGCTAGTCACGAGACTAGCGGTGACTACAGTGGCGATTAGTTTGCCGAGAAAATATGGGACACTCCCCCGAGTTGTGCACGGATCATTTGGTTTGGTGCGTTGAGTCGGTGGCGGACGGAATGGATGCCTTTGAGTCACTTACCGGCGTGAGGCCATGCGTGGGCGGCCAACATCTTGGCTTCGGTACCCACAACGCATTGGTATCGCTTGGGGAAGGTGTGTATTGTGAACTGCTTGCACAGGATCCGTCTCAGTCTGTGGGAACATGGCTTGGAATTGATTGTCCCAAGAAGCCGAAACTCACAACTTTTTGCGTCCAACGCTCGGATGGGCGGGGAGACCTGAGTGAAACAGTCCGAGCTGCTGCCAGAGCAGGGTACGACATAGGCTCCATTCAAGATTTCTCAAGGCAGAATACAGAAGGGGAGACCCTTAGATGGCGACTGGCTTCTGACCATCACAGAGCAGGATTTGCAGCACTTCCGATGGCAGGTCTTGTGCCATTTGTGGTCGACTGGTCTCCCAACAAAGCCGAGGGGATGAAACATCCATCGGCAATTGCTCCTGAGGGCTGCCGCTTGGTTGAGCTGCGAGCATCGCACCCGGACGCGACAGCTTTACAGAATCTGTGGCAAACATTTAGAACAGGTTTCTCAATTGCACATGTTGAGGATATCTGATTTTTTGTCATGCTGTTTTGGTCATGTGCCTTGGAGCCGTCATGCTGTCTTTCAGGAAAGCCTTGGATGCCCTGAACGTGAAGGGAGTGGTCGTGCAGAGCTCTGAGCCTGGCAGCGAGCCCCGCTTAGAAGCGCTCTTAGATACTCCGAAGGGGCGAATAATGTTGGCTTAGCAGACCGGTTTCGTAGTGGTCTACGTAGACCTTCAGCTGCGCCTTGAGCCCAGCCGTGGTGTGGCGGAGCACAAAACGAGCTCAAGCATTGCGAATGCCTGGACCGTTGTGTATTGTATGGTTCGAAAGAAACCCGCTGTTTGTGCTTCGTTCTAAATCTCTGAGCGCAGGAGAGACAGAGAAACGACACAACAAGAAGAAAAGAGGAGCGAGACACGGAATTCTTTGAGCTCGTTCTAGTAACCATATTTATTTAGGCATGAGTGGAACACATGACCACGCATTGTGCAGCCTGCATGTCTTTTTAGTCGTCGTATTGTATGTGTGTATATGTATAAGAATACGTACAAACATCGACACAGACGTATGCCTCCATCCATCCATTGATACATACAGCAAGACATACAGCCATGCATCCATTCACACGTACATACAGACTTATTTAGACATACCTGCCTACCCACTTACCTACAGGCACACGTACACCCCTGCATACATACATAGGCACAGACACACACACACACCCACCCACCCACCCACCCACGGCCACGCACACGCACACGCACAGGCACAGGCACAGGCACAGGCACATTACATACATACATATACATACACATCACGCTTTCACGCTTTCAGGGCAATGAGTTCGGGTCGAACGCAGCCTTTGCTTGCAGTAATTAAGAAGTGAAACTCAAGAGAAGACCATTAGGAATGGCGGTATTGGAGGGCGGTAAGTCCATTGAGCTGATCACATGCGGCGCCGCGCGCGTGACCGCTCCGACAGCTGGACACTCAATGGGCGGCACAACAAGGACGGCGGGAACTCCTCGCCGCCAGAAGAATACAGCTCCTCTCACGAGATCAGAGAAGAGTCGGAGACACCTCAAAGGACCCTCAACATGGCCAAACCGTTTGACGGGTTTCCTGATCTCAGGTGACTGCAGCAGGTCACGACAGGAAAGGAAAACAAGACTCCCAATGGGCTCATGACTCCAGCCGTCAAAGTCAAGCAGTTGGCCATTCTAAAAACAGTCATGATGCAAAATGCAAAGACTGAAGAATCCACCACCGTAGTCTGCGTGTGTACTCTGTGACACAATGCATGTTCCTCCTTAAATGGAACTCAAGCCAAGGCAGCTGTATAGTGGCCTGTTGGAAAGTGGCGACGGAGGACTGCGTGAAAACTGCTCCCTCCCCAAGCCAAGCAACAAGGTCAATGTCTGCGGCAAGCCTAGCAGCCTAGCAGCAGAGGAATGCCAGGCGGCCCAGCGCACATCGATGTCTTCATCAGCCTCTAGCACCTCAGCTATGTCCTGTTTCCATTTTGCGGCAGTAGCATACAACCTCGTTCGTTGGAGGCAGATTTTGCCGAAACACTCACGGTACTTGCGGAGGAGGTCTGCCCATGCGGTGATGTGGTCGCTGCCATTGAAGAATAGATCTTCAAGCAGACGGAGGACCTCCTGACAGGGTCTGTCCTTCTCATCAACTCCAACAGTGAAATCCCACTGCTGCGGGGGTCCAGAAGCTTGGGTGGCAGGCTGAAGCTTATGCTTGCCGTCATCATACTTCTTGCTACCCTTGCCTGGCTCTGGAGACGTGTGCGCTCCAGAGTTTTTGAGTGCCCACCGACACTTGGCAGAATGGTCAAGGTGCTGGCACAACCTCGCATTTCATGCGAAATGCCTGATGCCTACCGGGCACTGGGTGCCAGTCGCAAGCGTCCTCGATTCCTTGATCCGGCCATGTCGCTTGAAAGCGTGATGTGACCACTCTCTCAGCCCTTCGAAGACACACCCACAGGGTCCACAAACCTCCCGAGTATCTCCCTCACACCGGAATTCAGGGGGGACAGCTGCACCCTGGAGGACAAGGGCACGGTATGTCATGCCCTGGTATTGTTGGACCTCAGCGTCCCAGAGTTCACGAAGTAGGGCAAGATTACGTCCTCGTTGGATCAATCTTTTCCATGCCGAAGGCTGAACACGTATGAAAGATACGGCAGCGTCCCAGTGGGCAATCTGGGCATTGGGGGGTCCCGCGAGTGACAGGGTGTCGTGCAGCCACTGCAATGAGGACTGCACAAAATGACACCAACTACCTTCATGGCGAAGAATCGCCCACAGGTCACAGCTGGCTTTAGCAACAACCGACCGAGAGTATCGCAATCTCTCGATGTGGAAGGCGGAACTGGCACTAAGAATTCTAGCGCTGGAGAGCACGAACTGTGCGCTGAGGTGGCAGGCTTCAGAAAGCGAAAAGTGCGGGCGGAGCATGTTGTGTGCCATTGCAACAAGGGTAGCCTGGAACTTTTGCGTTTCAACTGCAGTAGCCCTGGGCCAAGCACCAACACCAAAGAAGAGGGTAGACTCAATAAGTGTGGCAAAAAGCAGAGCCTTATCTCTCGTGCCGGCAATTGGTGGGGCCAGGACTTTCCTGCGGTGTTTGCGAAATGCCTGCCAGGCTGCTCCAACCCGAGCCTTAACCTCAGTACGCAGGCTGCCATCAACATGCAAAAGCCCTCCGAGGTGTTTGTAGGTTGCGACAAGACGGAGCCGGGCTCCTGTCCATATTGAGCCATGGAGCTCGAGCATAGGCTCAGAGCAAGAGAAGACGGCTTCTCGAAGGCGCCTGGACTCTGGACCAATTAAGTGCAGCAGTGCCTCAGTCTTGCCAGCCTTATGGTTCGGCAAGAGTAGCGCTTGCACACAAGAGTCAATAGTGACGGTGGCAGCTGTACGCAAGGCTTCTATCAGATCAGATTCTATCATTTGTCTCGGTCCGTCAGCCCACAAAAGCACGGCAAGATCATCCATCCATGTGACGTCAAGCGGGGACGCGGAGCTGTTGCTGTCAGGCCCATTATCTGGTGCAACAAGGAGCCATTCAGGGTGCCACGGTAGCTCAACTCTGAGCCCGGCTTCCTGAAGCTTGGTCCTAAGCATCTTCGAGACCTCCGCAAACAGAAACGTGAACAACATATCAGCAAGGTTGTCCCCAGGGCGTGTTCCACTGTGCACGGCAGCAATGCGATCAGAGGTTCCAAAGGAAAACCAACTGTCGGCACTAGTCTCCCTAAGGATGCTCGCTGTCCATTGAGAGGCCCCGGCCTCAACAAGGAGTGACTGCTGCCGCACAAAAGTGTGAAGCCGTCCGATCGTGTCGGGGGCTAGGCCAAGTTCCTTGACAACACTAGCGATCTGTGTGTCACTGAGGTCTCCGCCGTGTAGTAACGGCCTGGCAACCCGGTGGAAAGCCTCTCTAAGATCAAGGAAAAGGATGGCTGAAGAGCGTTTGGCATCATGGGCAAGGGCTTGGAAGGCCCGCGCAGCCTGCGCTGCGAGGACAACAGGCTGTCCTTGTCGTCCACCGATTTGGATCGGAGTCGTGGCAACATCAAGTAAATCCGCGCATTTCGTCCGCGATGCGCCGTGATAGACTTTGCCGACTGCAGAGCTAACAAGAATGGCACGATAGCTCCCACAATCAGTCTGGCACCCGCGCTGCTTCCATATGGCATGTAAAGTTCCCCCCTTCCAATGCAGGGGTTCTTCTAACCGGAAGCTGGCCTTCAAAGTGACCTGGAAGATCGCTTTTGATAGGGCGGCGGTGTGCAGATGAAGAACATCTGCAGGCACAAGGTCACTGCCACTTGCCCGATTGCAAGGAGCCCGTCGCAGACAAGTCTCAATGTCAAGTCGACTAGGGACCTCGTGCAAATCGAGGCAGAAGTCGCCAAGGTTAAGCGCGGCTTGACGACTGAGGCAATCAGCAACGTGCTGTTTCGGGGCAATCGGTGCTTCGTCTTCAACACTGCTGAAATGGCGCAACCATCTTTCATCGGCAGCTTCTTTGTCTGGAGCGAGCGTTCCATCCTCCAGCCGGATGGCAGGTAAGGCAGCTGCGCCCCGTTGCTTGCGTCGCGGGGGACCAATTAATGGCCGCAGCTTTTGGACGGTGTCCTTGGTAGAAGCAGAAGTGGCTTGTAGGGCAACTTCAGACGTTTGTCCTCGGTAATTGCTCTGCGCAGAGCAGCCTGCAAGGACCGGAGGTCAGTGACATGGCAGCCAATGTCAGCGACTCCTCTCAGGACGGCTCCGAAGTCCCCTGCAGTCAGGCCGAACTGTTGTCTTTGCCGCCAGCACCGGAATGCAGAACGCACACCGGAACAACTAAGTTGGGCACTGAGTCGACGGATGGCAGACTCTCTGCTGGCGCAGTTCCCATGTCGTATCACACTGAAGAAAGTCCTCTTGCGGGTTGCACGCTGCGCGGGGAAAACCTTGGCAAGCTCAGTGACAAGGTAGGTGTGGCAACCTGATCGTAATGCGTGTGTGCATCAACTTTCCATGGCACCTCTGGTAGGCCCTTGCAAACCTCTGCTACGACGGCCCTGGCATCTACTCCAGAGAGCCTGGACACATCGATTCGAGGGACCTTCCTTGTTGCGCCTCCAAACACATGACATGCAGCCAAACCTGTACCTGTACACAGACTCCAAAGTGGTCAACACCTTTTTGGCCGAAATCAATGTCAAGGAGGACAAAGGACCCTCCCTGCCCGCAGCCACATTGGCGTGGGATGACTATGTAGTCAATGCGTGAAGCCGAGCCGGTGCCAGGGGCTAACCACGTGACAGAATCACCAACATGGCACCCATGGAACGTGGATGGAATCCACATGTCATGCTCATGCAAGATGTCAAGGAGTGCGTCTGGCGCTCCACTTCCGCGCCCCCAAACAAGCTGCGCAACTCGCCCAGGAACCTCTTGCAAAAAACCTTGCATTAAAGTCTCCAACTAAGACTACAGGCTCCCTCTTAGACGTACGGTGCAACCTCCTTCTAAAGTCCTGCCACCAAACGTCACGTTGCGGGTCTGCGGCGGTCGGCGCATGGAGTACAGCGACAACAAACCTGACAGCACCCCTGACGATGCGGGCAAAAAGGGTCCTGAAGCACCAATGCAAGACACGGACGTCATCTTGGCAAAAGAACAATGGTATCTTGCCTCTCCAGGCAAACGGCACTGTTCGCGACAGCCAAAGTTCAACACCATGTCCGCCAGAAGCATCCCTAGGGGACACATAGCGTAGGTGTGTGGTTGACACAACCGTTTCTGCACACCTGGATCTCGTTTCCTGCAAGCCAGCGATGCAAACTTGAAGGTGATCAAGTTGCTCTCGTATTACGGAACCCTTCCTAGAATCCCTTCATCCCTATCTTCTTGCAGTGTCTGAACATTGACAGAGACAACACTAGGGGCGAAGCAAATGTCGGTGGATTCAGCCCGTTCAGCTGAACTAGCTGCCTGCCCAACATAGGGCCCAAACGCGGAGAGGTGGAGATTGCTAGGGTCTGTCGGTGCCCGACGATCATCAACAAGAGCTCCTTTCAGGTGGGCCATGCCTGTGGTTCTCTGACAGTCTCGACAAGGAGCCATAGCCACTGGATTTCCTCAGAGGCAACCCAATGTGCAAGACAAGCGAAGGTATGCGGGATGGTTGACGGCTTGTGTCCACCATGCTTCGCAAGGACATCAACAAACTCGTTGCAGGGGTGCCCTTTGTGTGCCCTAACGTGTGGGAAGGAGTCACTGTTAATCCGCCCAGCAGATTCAGCAGCTGGCACAACAGCCCGACAAGCACGTCCCAGGGTGGCTTGCTGCGAAGCGCTACAAGATCCTTCACACTGTCCTTTAGCGACAAGGCAGTCGCTCCAGAAAAAGCAAACCGACTTGTGTGGCAGCTGGAAGGTGCACGACACAGCCCAGAAAAGTGCGGTCCGCTCCCCATCGTGTGCGCTGTGTGCCTCGGCGCCAATGAAGAGAGCTTTGTTCTCAAGGGAAATGACCCCTCGAGCATGGCCGAGCAGAAGGCACGTGGACTGATGCAAGGTGATGCCCTCAAGGAGGGAACAATGAATCAAGGACCCATGGACTGTGAAAGAGCCGGAGCACATCATCGAGGGTCCGTCCAATCGGCATCGTGACAGCAGTCAAGTCAAATTCTCTGCAAGTGGGCAAACTGTCTGCAAGACGGAGTAGAGGCAGCGGTCTGACAGGTTCAGGAGCAGGGACATCATGACCGGAACGGTCCTTATCTGCCTCATGTTGAATCAACGTCTCAAGCAAAGTCCTGGCCTGCCAAATTGGCCAGTCACGTCGACTCTGTTCAAGCAGCGTGGGACCATCCTCAAGCACAGCCTGTTGCCAAGACAGATCACGGCTGCTACGACATGGTGTCGGCAAAGGGCGAGGCCGATAAGGCCATTGCTGCTCGTCTGTCCCAGCATGGCAGGCAAAGCTGGACAGCACATGCACGAGGCAGACAGTGACAGCAGACGGGGAAGGCTAAACCCCAAAGGAGGCATTTACCTGTCCTTGAGACACAACGAGCGGTGCGACCATAGCCTCGGTCATGTCTGCGGGGCGTGCGGGCCCTGGCTGGTTCAGGCGTTCGGAGACCAGGAAGGGCAGCCTACCAACGTTGGGGCGATCGATGGGTCGGTGGTGTCCGTTGCCGGTGCCTCCATCATCGCCTCCGTCGCCCTGGTCATCTGAGTCCCAGTCATCACGGGAATCAGGTGCGCTGGCAGCACCATCACTGCCAGGAGCACCATCAGCTAAGAGGTGCACTATGACAACTTGTCCAGGCCAAACTCTCAGCCATGTCGAATCCCACAACCGAACTCATCACAGGGCTGTGGAGTGACTGGCACTAGTTGATCCCCGGCGTGCTTCGTCCCTGACTTCATTGATGGCCCTGGTGGCAGCCTGAACATCACAAGGAACTGGAAGGTTTAGGGCAACCTGTTCCTTGCTTAACTCAGGGCCGAGGAGAAGAAAGTGCCATTCTCTGCGCACAGTGGCTACATGCTGCTGGGCAAAAGTGGGCCTATCAACGTGGAATCTAGGAATGTCCCTCTGTGCAGGCCTCTGCGGAGAAATTGGCAACTGTCGCTGCGGCCCATCCTGGCTCTCCCCACCAGTCTGGCGGCGACCGGCAGCATGATCTCCATCGTTGCCGTTATGTTGGCGTGGGGTGCATCGCAGCTTTTGCCCGATCTACAGGGCAACAAGTACGGCAAGTGCTCCTAAAAGGAAGCCCCTACCGCAAGTTATTCCACACCAGGCACTGTCAGCTCCAATGGCCTGAACAGAGAGTCCCCGGACACTTGGGCAGAGGTATGTCAACGTTGTGCTCCGCCGACCGTCATCAGCAGAGGTGACGGGACAGGGGCCACGAAAGAGGGCATCATCACATGCTAACCTGTCACTCCACTTGCCGGCAAGTCCGCAGGTGGGCTTGTGGCCAGCGAGCACAACTTTGAGGATACTCCCAGCAGTTGCGCAGCCGGCTCCTCCAAAATGACGGGGAGATCGGCTACGGCGTCTACGGTGTCGATTCCGGACCCTTCGAGGTGGGGGCGGAGCTGGGGGATCATCGACCTCGGTGTCCTCACTATTCGCTGTTCGCTGATGAGTCACTCTCATGGTCTTCATCAAGAACGTCACTGGGAGGAGGGTCCTCTTCGCCATCATCCTCGTCGGGGTCGACAGGAACGGGCCACACTGTAACAGTGGCTCCAGAAGCTGTGGTGGCAAATCCATCGCTGGTGGCAGCATCGCACTCAAGCACATATCCAGCAGAAGCTCTAACCCCAAGACTAGCAAGGACAGTGCTGACATGTCTAGTGCTTCCAAGCTGAGAATGATGTATTGGTTTGCCGCCGTTGGGGCGAAGGTCATAAAAGCAGACGTTATCAGACGTTATCGTCTCTGGCCGCGGAGCCTGTACCTGCTGAGGCCTGTGGACGTATGTTGAGGATGCAGGCAACGCCTTTGCAGGAGTTGCCATGGAGCATGACATTGGCAAGTCCTGGCTGCTGTGCACTTCGGACAGCGGGTGTTTGGCCTGGGTGCTGGTGTCGGTTGATGAAGAATCTCTTGTCCTCATACAGCAAACAGATGCCATCTTTGAGTAGGGACCGAGTAGGGGTCGCGGGAACTGGGCATGGCCGGTCCAAGCCCAGCTTTGGCTGCATAGATCAGGTCACCAGTGGTGACCCCTATGGGGCTTCCGACAGGGTGCGGTTCATGGCCTCCTCCAACAAAAAGGTCAAAACCATCAGCCTCATCGCCAACTAACGTGCGTATGTACGCTCGCAATTCAGCATCACAGACAGGAGTGGGAAGGCTGCGTGCAAACCTGGCCGTTCAGGTCAAGAACGACCGTGACATGGCCTGTGCGTTCGCAACAGGCGGCCTGCGCAACAAATGTTACGTACCCCTGAAACGGCTGGGGGTTGCAAGGGGCGACAACAGAAAACTCAGTGTGGAAGCAACTGCGGGCCCTGGCAAGTACAGCCTCGCGCACATGCTGGTCAGTGGCACCAGCGGGCATTGGTATCTCAAGATACTCAGTATGATGATGGGGGCAAAGGATCTGGACCCCAAGCACAGCTGGGTCAGGTATGGGCCCACTGTCCCATCCCAGGGCGTCTTCAAAAGGGTCAGGTGTGAGGGAGAAAGTTCCAGACCCATTCTCGGCAACGGCAGTTGCAAATCTTTGAAGCAATGTCACTCCTTTCGGTGCTGCCCACACAAGCTCAGGAACAGAGAAGAAGAAGAAGACCCTGATCCACAAAGGGGGACCCTGCAAGCGATGGTGGGTGCGGCTGCGGTTGCGCCTTGGGGAAGTCCCAGTATCCCTGACTCTGCCCTGACCGGCTACAGTGGCACATCCCAGAGCATCGGATATTGAAATATTTCAATCGAACGCTTGATTTAGGAAATTTTCAATCGAATCGCATGATGTTGTTACGCTCGGTTCGCTTGAATTCTGATACTGCACTCGCTTGATTTTATAATTGCTTTCTCTATTGATTTTGAATGCCTTTCCCTATTGATTTTTCTATTGATTTTGAAAAGGGCTCGGTTGCTCCGATTTTGAAAAAGGCTCTGTTTTACATTTGCTTTAAGGGGGACCTGTATATAGCAAAACACATATACACACATTTTTGTATGGCNTGATTTTGAAAAGGGCTCGGTTGCTCCGATTTTGAAAAAGGCTCTGTTTTACATTTGCTTTAAGGGGGACCTGTATATAGCAAAACACATATACACACATTTTTGTATGGCATACATACGTACATACATGTGTATATATATATACATGTATGTATATCATGTACGGGTTGAACATGCAAATTGGGATGGTTGGGGTCCAGGGAGTTCAATCTATTTGGGTTCATGTGTAGGGTTTATACCTTAGGCATGAGGCTTAGGGGTTTTAGGTTTAAGGTTTCCAGGTTCAGGCTGTGGGGCTAGGGTTAGGGTTGTTCAGGGCCTGGGATCTTAAAGTCCGCATGTAGGCTTCTCCTCGGGTTAGGGCTTGGCCTAGGGTTGGCATGCTTTGCTTGAGTCTATGGTTTCATGTTGGGGTCAAGGTTTCTCTGCATTGCAGGTCTAGAGTATTGGAATGGTGAGTCTATTTTTTTCTGAGGTTGGTTTGGGGTTTGGGGGTTAGCGTTTTAATCAGAAGGGTTTAGTGTCAGCGCTCCGCTATTTATTTATTTACTTACTTATCTCGTTATGTGTTGGTTGGTTATTATAGTAGTTCTTAACTTTAATTTTTTTGATTATTTTTTGGGGGGTGAGGGGTCAGAGGTTTCAAAAAACCCTAAGCCCTAAAAACCCTAAACCTTAACACCCTAAACCCTAACACCCTAGACCCTAAAGACCCTAAACCTAAACCCTAACCACCCTAGACCCTAAAAACCCTGAACCCCCCCACCCCCCCCAACCCCCCCACCCCAACCCCTGGGGCGCAGGTTGCTTACGCAGATGTGGTTTTGAGGCCCTGGGCC
>BGNK01000925.1:0-49452 GCA_003297005.1 Symbiodinium sp. clade A Y106
TCGTCGTCGTCGTCGCTTTCCTCGTTGTCGTCGTCGTTGGTGGCCAACAGCAACAAGAGTCAGGACTTCTGTTAATCTGCTTCGCTAGAGGTCAACGACATGCTTTACTTAAAAAGATCCTGGGACTTAGTAACTAGGGTTACAATGGGGGTAACTCTACTTATAACTACTTATAGCCCCAAAAATCCATAAATATTGGAATGAATGATTCAGGGTACTAGGAGGTTCAAGGGCTTATGCATGTGTGGGGTTTACTTTCTTTAGACCTGGAAGAGACGAGGCATCATACATGAGACTACGGGGATACATGCCGTGACTGTAACTGGGGGAGGAGCGCTAGCTTTCAGAAGCCTCCATATGCTGCGATTTACTCAGTTATAGCTTTCAACCCGAGCTTTCAGCATCCCAGCTTCGTGCATGGCAGACTGCGGTGCTATTGAGACAAATAAGTTGGATCGCAGCTTGGTGTCAGCTTTCAATGCATGGAAATCCGAGAGTTTCTTCAATGCGTGGAAGGTGGGCGNGGCGCATCTTGAGTTATTAAGGGACCTTAATGTAGACCCTCTTCAGCCCTAAACATTATAGTGAAGAACAAGACCTTGGCCAAATAAAGCGTAAAGGTCCTTGCCACATATATATATATATGTTATGTAAATACCACAAAACCCCATTCTAATTACTAAGTTGAGGCCCTTATGCTATACCTGACCGATGTTGCAACTCAGGCTCCCAAATTAAATCTGCCGTTTGCGTGGTGTCCTCCTTAATACTTGAAAACCCTAGGCACTCGTGTAGTAGAGCCGACCCAAAACCCTAAACCTGCCATACCCATGGACCCGAGGAAACAAGAGGAAGGAGCTAGTGTGAGCCGCGAACCCAAAGTAAATCTCTGAGCGAAGCCCTGCGGCTTTACGACTCTAGAACTTTGCTGAATACCGGCGCCCAAAAACCCTGGACCCACAAAACCCTCCACACCTCAAAGCCTACCTAAACCTACTTCCTTGTAGGTTCTTATTATAAACCCTAATACTAGGTTAAGGTATGGACAAACGCACCGCGATCTTGGACTTCCCTAACCCTAAGGGTCCAAGTACCTAATAATCATATACTCTTCTAAATATTGAGCTACACAACTATTATCCTACACCCGAGTACCTAATTATTTGGTCCTTTGGACCCTTAGGGTTGCATCCTGAAGCCCTCAACTTCCCGAACACCCAACCGCAAAACCCCCACGCCCGTAAACTAACCCGGACCTTATTATTGGGTCCTCAGGGGTCTAGGGCCCTAACCATAAGGTCCTTGGGGAAGCATAGGGTTTGTATAAAACCTACATCTCTGCACGCTATTCTAGAGCTTGTTGAAGAAACTTTCCCTGAAGCCCTATGCCCCAAACGCCCCGTTTGGGACCCTTCTAGGGTTCAGGGTTCGGGACCCCTTCTAGGAACCCAAAAGCCTCCAACAACCCAAAACCCTCTCCCAAGAAATCCTGAAAGGGATCTTAAAAATCTACAAGATCTTTCTCGGCCGCCAGACGACGCCTCCCCCGAAGTCCTCGCGCCTTCGCCGCAGCCGCAGGAGCAATGGAAACGAGGCTTACCGAGCGAACTTTTGGTTTTGGAAAGGTCAGTCAAGGGTTCCTTTAACCCTAAGGCTCTAAGGACTCATATTTTATAAAGGCTTTGCAGGTTTGTAGTCGGGTTTTATCCAGTCAAATTTACCGTGGGTTTGCTATACCGTA
Organism: Symbiodinium sp. clade A Y106; assembly: GCA_003297005.1. Lineage (NCBI taxonomy): Eukaryota > Dinophyceae > Suessiales > Symbiodiniaceae > Symbiodinium > Symbiodinium sp. clade A. Next base: position 1,742 of record BGNK01000925.1, read on the forward strand.
AGCTACCAAAACATACTTTTTTCGTGGGTTCTGATCAAACAGCATAATATTCAGTGTATAAGGACTCTACAAACAAAAACAAATAGGCTTCAGTAGGTTATGTAGCTGCATATCGGATCGCTTGAGTCCGTAGCAGGCTCACATTCGAAATCTCAAACTATCGCAACACTGTAATAGCACAAAAAGATCCTTTAAATCCTATGCCTGCTGCAACTCCATAAGCCTTGACTCCTGGACCCCCTGAACCCGAAGTTCTTAATCCTTAACCCTCTTCCGGAATCCGAAGCCCCTGAACCCAAACGCGATCACATCCTCATTCTAAAACCCTTAAATGTAACCCTACACGAACCCTAAAACCTACCCTACCTTTCTAATGACTCTCCTAGACCCAAGTACTTAATAAATCGTAGTGCCCGTGTAGTCCTATCCCCTCCCCGTCGGGTCAGGGTGACCCCTTCAACCGTGAGCGAGGGTCTGAAACGCACAGGTGCCCAAGCCGCGCAACACAAAAGTGCCGAAAAAGGAGACGAGGCGCGGCTGCAAGCTGAATTATCCCCGAAGTGACATACCACAATATACCCCAAACACCATATCCTGCTTGTTAAGGCCCGTATATGGGGTGCAGGGTTCGGGAGGTTCAGGGCTTTTCTGTTTAACAGAACACCTCCCGCGTCCAGATCCCCTTAGTGCCCTTGGCAGATTACAGAAGCCAACGTTGGTCCTAGGTCGATAATAGTTCTACGTAGAGTCTCCATTGTAGTTCCTTTTTTTGGTTAACCAGCTTTATGGTTAGGATCCTATAATAGAGATTTTGGTTAACCAGAAAAAGGAACTACAATGGGGGCTATAGGTAGTATAATATACTTCAAATCCTTAGTCATTCCCTATGTAACCAGGCGAGCGACGCAGGCGCCAGCATCCAAGGCGCCCAAATGCCCCCTGCCACGCATTGATTGATGTTTTCTGAGCTGGAAAGGAGTTTGATGGGGGTCGCTCATGGGGTGTTGGGTGTTGCGATGGTGTAGGGCCGGTGTAGGCTTTAGGGTTTACAGTTCTGTGTGATGTGGGGTCTTGAGTTCGTTTGGGATTGCTATGTACCCCTGGACAGTCCAAGTACTCAAGTCCCCTAAACCCTTAAACCCTAAACCCTAAACACCTAAACCCTTAACCCTAAACCCTAAACCAGTATTAGGGTTTTAAGGCAGCCGAAATCACGCAGAGTATTGGGTTTCGCGGGGCACCTTAAACCCTACTATTCGGATACTGAGACCCTCCAAACTAGTAGCCTACATAACTACTATCCCGAACAGGGGTACCTAATCGTTGGGTCCTTTGGGTCCTTAATGAAGGGGCCTTAATAATTAGACTAGGGTTTTGGGGCCCATTAGACTATACTTATTCTAGTAAGGAACCCCCCAAAATGGTATAGGTAACTATTTAGGCCCCTACACTAAACCCCCGTAATACCCCTTATCGCAATCCTTACAGATCCAAGTAAAAGGAACCCATAAAGGAACCCTATTCTAATTCTGTAGGCCCCTATATTAAGCCCAAAACCCGAGATTCAGAATCCAGGACAACCCGACCCCGTAGGACTAGTGAGTGTTTACGGATCCGAGATTCACCCTGCCCCCAAAGTGCTCATGTAGTAGACTGTAGGGTCTCGTTAAGGTTTCCTTTGCAGCGATCCATAAAGGCTCTACATACTAGAACGCAGGGTTTCGGCATTTGGAATTGCTAATACTATGTGGGGAAGTATTCCCCTCAACAGTACCTAGGACCCTTTGGGGCCTTAACCATCCCAAACTCTAAACCCCAAGACACTAAACCCTAAGACCCTAAACCCTCAGACCCTAAACTCCAAAGCTTAAGACCCTAAACCCTAAGATCCTAAGACCCTAAACCCTTATCTTCAGCTGCTTCCTCGACCGCCGAGGCACCTGTGGAAAGCCCATCCATACCGAGAAGCTGCTTGGATTCTGTTTTGATGATCATGGGACAAACTAGCCGTTAAGGGCGGCATAGGGTGCTTACAGGTAGCCAGCCCTAGCTTTAGTTACAACCCTAACTAAGGTGCGCAAGGCCTGAAGTGCTTACCAAGTCCTATGATCTTCGAAGTGCAGGTTTTAGGATTTAGGGTACCAAACTGTGAAACCCTGCACTGCATCAGCCATTGTTTCATTGGCCCGATGCTTGAAACCCATATTGAGGAAAATAGCAGTCTATTTCACTAAGGGTCCAAAGGACCCAATAATTAGGTCCCCGGATTTAGGATAGTAGTTATGTAGCTCAATATTTAGGAGAGTATATGATTATTAGGTACTTGGGCGCTTAGGGTTTGAATCTGGCTAAACAATACTGGTCATCGGTAGTTCAGGGATCCGGAAGTACTGCAGGATTGTCTCATATTGTGTCCATAAGCCAGCGCTTGTGGGTGTGTCTAGGATCTTAAGGTCGCAAGCTTCTAAGGGAGTTTGAAAATCTCATGGTGCCTAGAGCAGACCCTCAGTACTAGACTCCTCAATGGCAGGACGGAGTATACCCCTTTAAAACGGGTATCTTTCATTTCCAGAAGCCCCTTACAAAACGCTTACAAGGCCTCGTGCAACCCTGACAAGACCATATGCAGGCTTTTTGGATAACCCTAAGGGCCCATGCGCTCATATATCACAGACTTCGGTCTTACTGCAACTCCCATTTCTGGACCCGGCAGCCTTTTCGAATTCCGCACCCCGTCTTTCTCTCTGCTTCGGCCCTATAAACCCTAAACCCGAATAACTCTGCTTCGAGGTGCAAGCTCTTCCGCCCGGGCTTTATCCCCGCCCGCCGACCCCGCATGCCTCGCCCTGTACTCTGGCCTGATCGTCTTGTTGTGGTGTTCTACAAGGTTTTGCAGGTAGGCGTCAAAAAGCGGCTCAGGGTTTAGGTTTTTGGATTGTGGTCAGTGAGTTCTATTATGCTTCATCTATGTTGCAGAGATAATACAGGAGCCTAAACCATTGCCAATGATAGTATTCTTGAGGTTCCTGATTATACTTGCGGTTCCTTGTTATAATAGTAGTAAACATTCCCCAACACACTGTTGTAATCATTAAGGCCCCTGTGTGTAGCATATTATCCCTAAGGGTCCAACTTTGGACCTAATAATTAGGTACTTGGGATACAGATAGTAGTTTTGCAGGTTACGATTTGGGAGAGTGAAAAAATTATTAGGTACTTGGACCCTTAGGTTTATTGGACGCCACTATCGAAGGATTGAGTCTCGGCTGGGATTCGTTTAAGACGGACTTTGAGAGTTTGGAAGCCAGGGTCTTGCGGAGTTGGCCAGAGCAGATGGCCCCCAAACAGTCTCGCAGGATTTGGAGCTGGCTTCACTTAAAATAAGGATAGGGATATCCCATATACACCCCCCTTATACTGAAGCCCAATAAAGTAGGGATATCCCCATAAAATGCTTATGCTTATGTGCTTTTTTGGGTCTCCCTAAACCCTAAACCCTAACCCCTAAGCCCTAAACCCTAAACCCTAAGCCCTAAACCCTAAACCCTAAACCAGAACCCTCCAAAAGCCCTGAATCCTCAAGACCACCGGAGACCCCGGGACCCCCGAACCCAAAGGGTCCCAGGCACTGTTATGGGGATACTACCCCAAATCATAATACGTAGTAACTCCTGATTGCTTAGTAGTAGAGCACCCGTATATGATCCCAAAGGTTAACCTTTAGTTCCCCTAAGATACTGGAGAAGTAGGATTATGAAACCCTACCTCTTTCCGTATAGGTACTTTGGACCTTTGGGGGAGCCGGAAGCCCTGAGATACTATATAAGGCTTTTGGGCTATTTTGATACCTAGGGATAATAGTAACTCCTGATTATGAAACCCTACCTATTCTGTATAGCTACTTTGGACCTTTGGGGGAACCGGAAGCCCTGAGACCCCTAAGCAGGGTATATAGGGCTTGTATAAGGCTTCTATAAGGTATATAGACCTTCTATAACCCAGAGGGTCCATATACACTACCTATGGAATTAGGCCCCAAAAAAACCATCCCCATTATGGTTTTGGGGACCTAATTCCATAATGGTAGTGTATGTGGGACCCTCTGGGTAAGGCTCCCTAAACAGGTCTCGCCGCGGTTCCAGGAGCCCATGTCGCCAGCCCGGTTCTCGGCCAGTGAGGGCTTTAGGATTTGGGCTTTAGGGTTTAGGGTTGAGGGTTTAGGGCTTTAGGGTTTAGGGTTTAGGGTTGGTTTAGGGTTTAGGGTTGGTTTAAGGTTTAGGGTTTAGGGTTGGTTTAGGGTTTAGGGTTTAGGGGGTTCGGGGTCCGGAGGTGTACGGTCAGGGTTTCGGTTACTATACTAAGTAGGGGCCTTAATAACTAGAAAATGGTTCCTTCAAGGGCTCCGTAAAGGAGAGTTTAGGGCTTCAGCATAAGATGCTCCCAAGCCCTGCTCTATTTTCATTAAGGCCCCTATGGTAGGGTGCCGCGGGGGTGAGGGTGTAGGGTGTGGGATGTGGGGTTCGGGGAATGGGCTGTACCTAGAGTATCCAAGATACCAAAAACAGGAGGTACATGCACCAATCCTTTAGGGTCATATCCCTTTTGTAAAGGTACATGTACTCTAGGTAAGAGGTTTGCAGGTGGTTGGTCAGGGGTTACGGGCTCGAGATTCAGACAGGACATTGCATTTCCGGTGTGGTGCTCTCTATGCTCAGTTTTTTTCGGAGAAACTAATAATATAGGGGCGTTAAGAATTACCAATACCAGTCTTGGGGCTCCTGACTATCGCTATCGTATGATGTACCCTCAAACCCGATTCCAATTACTAAGGCCCTTATATTAGGTCGAAGCGTATATCCCGCACGTGCAGGTTCACTTGTGCGGGAATGTAGACCAGTATCTACAAGCAGCAGTAAGAAATTCAAGCGCTTACATCCCCATGTCAAACTAACTACAAGTGAATTTCCAAGAAAAGCGCAGCATGGGTGTTGAGGTTTCTGGCTCTCTAACTACCTCCCCCCTTCTCAGGTGAAGACGGTTCCACCACCCTCGGTGAAGCTTTCCCGCGTGGCAAGCGAGCCACTTGCCTGTTCATAGTTCTAAACCTATTTAAACCTCCAAATGGGTGGTTGTCAAAATTAGGGTCCCTTTTCGGGTCCTTAACATAATACGGCACCTATTATTTAGGGTACCCAAACAGGGAGCCTAATTTTGACAACCACCCAAATCGACCCCTGATCCTGAAACCCTAACCCTTATCACCCCAACAAAGTCTCAAGTCCTATGGACCTCAGATCCTACACCCTGGACCCTGTGTCGGAGCGCATTCCAACCTTGCAAGGGGATCCTTCTCTGTGCCATGTCCGGTCCGCGAAGATTTAGGGTTTCGAGTTTGGCCCTAAACCCTAAACCCTAAACCCTAGGGTTCCTTCAAAGGGTTTTCTATACACAGCAGCTCTAGGGCCAATGTATATACTGTCCAGGTTCATGGTTTAGAGTTTGCAGGCTGGAGGTTTAGGGTCATCGACAGCAGGTCAAGCTAAACCTTAAGCCCTAAGCCCTAAACCCTAAGCCCTAAACCCTAAGCCCTAAACCCTAAACCCTAAACCCTAAGCCCTAAACCCTAAACCCCAAGGGTTTAGGGTTCAGGTTGCGGGCTTCCATGGGGTTTAAGAATTCCCTGAGCCCCAAACCCTACAACCCCCCCCCCAAAAAAAACAAAAAACTACCTTTCCAGGGCTCCTTCTTATGAATCCCTGATAAAGGCCCCGAAAAAGATCGGTTATCTGGGGTTCAGAAAAACCCTATGCCCTTAAGCCTATGAGATCACAAGCAATTTTAAGACCTGGACCCCAAGCCCCACACCCTAAGCTATACACCGCTTATGAGATCCTAAGCCACCCTAAGCCCTGCATTAACCCTGAAAAACCTACCTTTTCAGGGCTCCTTATTATGATTTCCTTATTACTCGGGGGTGAGGTGAACCATAAGCCAAAAGCCCTGAAGCAAACCCTGTAGTACCCTTGCAGATCCCTTATAGGAGCCCGTAAATCCCTGAACCCTAACCCTAAACCCTTAAATAAAAGGCCCGAACCCTAAACCCCTAAACCCTGAACCAGGCAAGTTCTCTCCATCAGCGAGGAGATCGCGCGTCTCCCGAAGCCGCAGCGGAAGGCGCTTCTTTGGGTACATGGACCCTCAGGGATTGTGCTCAAGTACCACCAAAGCTCCATATGGGAGTTTCCGAAAATAGGGGACCCTGATATAGTACCCTAAATAGTAGGATCCTTATTATAAGGACCCCAAAATAAGGTACCCCTATTTTCGGAAACTCCCATATAATCCTGGCTGGACCTTGGACCTGATTTCCAAAGACTTCCTCAGACCCTGGGACCGATTCTGGTTTGGGTTTAGGGTTTTGGGTTTAGGGTTTAGGGCTTAGGGTTCAGGGTTGAGTCAATTGAGGGTTCCTTTACTGGAACTATAAGGGTTCCTATGAGGGATCTACAAGGGTGCTATATAGGTTCAGGGCTCAAGGTCTTGGGTTCACCCTCAACCCCGAATAACCTACCCTTTTAGGGCTTATGTCAGGAAATCGGGAAATCGTAATAAGGAAGCCGAAAAAGGTATGCTGCGGTCGTCTGTTCCGGCCGCAACTCTACACCCTAAATCCTACGTCCCATGTACACCTAGGGCTATCTCACCTGATTCCAAACATGATCGAAGCTTAAGATATTATTCTACGGTTCGGGGTTTGAATGTGGCCATCCATGACAGTTTGCTCAAACTAGGTTTGGCATGATACATCCGAGCATTCCTGACGATTACCTACAGGAGATTTGGTAGGTCCTTCTCTGATCGACCTTGCGTGGCAGGCACGTGCATTCACTACCACCGGTCAGTTTTGGCAGCGCCCAACCCCAAACCCTAAACCCCTAATTCCCTAAACCCCTAAACCCTAAACTCGAGTAGCTCAGACACCCTCAGAAGAGGCAGACGAAGATCCAATTTGCTCGCTGTGATAAAGTAGCCTTATGATTTCTGACAAAGCCCTTGTAGTGAGCATATTGTTTGGGCTGCAGGCTGCATGGAAGCAACAGATGAGGACTTACCACCCAGACAAGAAATCCGTGCTTCTCGGACGAGTTCTGAAGTTCGCGCTTACGGTTTAGGGTTCAGGGGTTATGTAATGTTGGCTATCATTGTTCATCCCGCTAAGGTTTTTCTACACGCAGGCGTTTACTTTCTCATTTGCATATAGGGGTTTGTGTTTAAATAAATAAAGAAATATGTATATATACACACACGTGTATATGTATGATTATACTTATGGTTTGATGACTTATACACTGCAGTAGTTGTTTTGGTGGTTGTTTGTCGTTTAGCAGACGGTGTTCGAAATGTACGATGTAGGATTAAGTAGTGCAATCATTCAGGCCCTATTCCCTGAAACCCTTACCCTGAGGCTCAAAATAGCCCAAAAGCCTTATACAGTATGGTCTTTGGGCCCAAAATCCTTAAGATATGAGTCCTTAGAGCCTTAGTGTTACAAAACCACTGAAAGCACGCTGAAAGAGCCATGAGCTTGGCAGCTGAGGTTTCCAAATTTAAACGAATCGCAGATGAACGAAGTCTTCGCCACCCTGGCTCTGTTGAGCAGAGTGTTTGAGGAGGGTTTAGCATTTCCCGGTTTGGTGATAGTTCCAATTTCCCTGCAAGGTTTGATCGCCCTCTACTACCCTCGAAGTCCTTAAGCAGTCTAAACCTTCAGTCCGACACCCTAAACCTCAAGAAACCGGAAATCCTCTCAACCCCTACCCTCCAAGTCCTTCAGCCCCGTCTTCTGAAACTCGAGCCCGTAGCCCTTTAGTCCTCACCCCCAAACCTCATATCCACACCTATCTGCTCGAAAGTTTAAGTGCATAACGCAGAGGCTCCACATGTACTACCATTATGGAATCAGGTCCCAAAAGACTATCCTTAGTATGGTTTTACGGACCTAATTCCATCATGGTGGTATATGTGGAGCCTGTGGGTCATGAACCTGAACTGGCAACACCGGTACAATAGGGGTGCAGGCTAAGGATCTCTATCCCCAACGGTTATACTTGCGACCCCACCTTATGACAACCCATGATTCTGGTAAGGCCGAAACGACACAGTAAAACCATTTCAAGTTTCGTGTGCCTTCAAGCGGTTTTATTCCGAGAGCGTCTGCGATTTGCTACAACCTGAGCTCAAATCCCTGATTCCCCGATTCATGAAACTTTTCTGGGGGAAATATTGGAGTTCTGTAGATTCCAACGGGGCCGGTAGGAGAGGGGGGGGGGGGGGAAACGGTTTTCAAACCCAACAAGGCCCTGTAAAGCCTTTATGAACCCTAAACCCTGCAGGACCCTTGTAAACCTTTATCGCGTTTGGTGGTTTACTGTAGCGTATATGTGTAGAGACGAAAAGCGGATGTTTCCAGCATTCCGGCCCCTCTATCGTATAGCTTCAGCCTGGGAAACCTGTACACCAGGGTGTTGTTTTTGGAGCTTAGCGTGTAGCGCGTTAGTTGGCTGAGTTGCGGTTTTCGGGCCTTTGGTCTATCTTGGCGGTGCTTGAGCTTCAACGAAATCCGGGGTTTCATGTTTGAGGGCTGAGGGCTGGGGAAATGGGATACGTGGATCTAGGGTTTAAGTTTTTGGGTTCCGGCTTCAGAAGGGTTTAGGGTTTAGGGTGACTATAGAGCTTGAACATCGAAGTCTGGATGACGGTTTAGGAGGTTCAATCATGTTACCTACACAACCCGATTGCAGACCCTGTCACAACCGACAAGTACCCTAAAGGTCCTTATAGATCCTCTCAAGGGCCCTATGATTAGATCTAAACCGGAAACCCTACACCCTAAACCCTGAATCCTACCCATAACGGGTGGAACCGACATCCTTAAGACTCAGACGCAAACCCTGAACAAACACTTATCCCTAAAGGAAACCCACTTAAACCGAAAACCAAAGCTCAACAGTAGTGATTCCCAATTCTTGAGTTCTGAACGGCTCCTAAACCCTAAGGGGGGGGGGGGGGGGGCCCGGTACCCCCAAAACCCTCAACCTTGAACCCTTAAACCCCTGCAACCTCCCAACCTTAAACCTTCACCCCCCGAAACCCTGCCACCCTCAAGCCTAAGCCCCTTGACCCTTACCCTAAGGGTCCAAAGGACCTAGTAATTAGGTACTTGGGTTTCGGATAGTAGTTTTGTATAGGTTACTTTATTTGGGAGAGGCTATGATTATTAGGTACTTGGACCCTTATAGTGTTAAGCCTGGACTAGCCTACGAGGTCGAAATCAAGCGGCGCTATGACTTCGCCATGCGCACCGAGGGGGAGCAGCTGATTCCGCCTGCGCGGCAATTCTGGGGCTCGTGCCGATGAGTCCTTTTCGGGTGACTGGGGCATGGGGCTGGCTTTTTTCGGGAGATTTAAGACAAGGCATATGGACCTCGACAATAGCACTAACCTTTTCAGACTTCATATCCGTTTCGGCAAGAAACGGCACGAGCCCCGCTGTTTTGCTCTTGACGTTCGAAAGTCATAGACCCGATTGGCGCGAGAGCCTCCATCACCACGGTTCGCATAAGTGTCCTCTGATATAGGGGCTTAAATAATTACCAATACTATTTTGGTGGTTCCTTATTATGATTACAGTATAATGGGCCCCAAAACCCTATGCTAATTATGAAGGAAGGTCCTCTACCAGGACCCCCCAATGGCCCTCTAATGGATCTCTTATGGTGGTCCCTAATAGTGGGTATGTATAGCATACTAGAGGGCAGTTGGGGGGTCTGGGTAGGGGCCCAGGTCTGCAACTGACCGACCGTTTCGAGTTGTTGCACGGAGTGTCTTCGAGGCATGTGTGAGTGCAGTCTAGCAGTTTTAGTTCAGGGCTTGGGGTTTAGGTCTTTAGGGTTTTAGGGTTTACCTTAACCTATCAAAACCTACTTTTTTGTAGGGTCCTTATAAAATCCCTATTCGGGTTTATAATAAGAGCCTACAAAAAAGTAGGTTATGGTAGGTTAGGGTAGGGTTTTGAGGCAGTCAGTCTTTCCTCAGTTCCTCGTGCCGGATCAAGTCTATGGTCGAAGGGGTAGGCGCGCGTCAACGAGCCGAAAAAGCGACCTTCCACTCTGAGATCCCTTGCCTCGACACCCTGCTGCCGTCTAGTGGAACATGTATCTGGATCCCCCAAATGGCGTCCTTTTCGGACTTGTCACAGTTTTCTTGCTAGCATACCTGTTATGCTACCCAGAAACGAGCTGAGTTGGTGGATTCAGGTGAATACCTGTATTTATATGCGATAATGAGATGATGAAACCCCTTCTTGGGTGCTGGGCGTGTTATTAGCCCGCGATTGAAGCTTACAGGCTTGAGAGTCTGAGGTCGCAGGGTTTCGACTGTTTGGGGCCAGGGTTTAGGGTTTAGGGAGTTTGGGGTCACTTTAATGGTTCCTATGACCGATCTGTACGATTTAGGGTTGTTGCTATCTGGGATTTTGGTCTGCTGTGGGCCCACGGAGAAAGCCCTTGTAAACCCTATAGCTTCCCTAAGCCCTCAACCCGAAATTCTAAACCCTCAACCCCAAAGCCTAAACCCCGGTCCCGAAACCTAGGTCCCGAGCACTATAAGCCCGAATGCTGGGTACCTGTAGCCTACCTTAAGGGCCAAATGACTCTTGACAGTAAGGGCTTTCTACCCCGATACTATGAATTTCCTAAAAAGCCTAAAGCCCTTTCAGGGCGCATCTCGTTCTTATGGTATAGAGCCGGGGTGGGGGGGNGGGGGGGGGGCAGGATCTTGGCCGATGCTTCGAAAAAAGTCTAGGGTTCAGGGTTTTTTGGGCCATTGAGAACCTACGGTATGAGGTCCAGGGCTTTGGGCCTATCGTGGTTTACGGTTTACGGCTGAGAGCCTATGTCCTCGGGTTAAGGGTTGGGCTAGGGTCTTTGAGGGTTTAGGGCGTGGAGAGAGGACAAGACTTCGCTGCTCAATCTCACCTCTGCGGCTCTCTACCAGCAGCCATGGGCCCAGTCAGTTCTGCAGGATTTGTGCCTGAGCTCTGAGCCCTTTTTTGTTAAACCCTGAAGCCATAAACCCTTCACTTCCCTATAAACCCTAAACCCTACACCCTAGGAAACATAAATCCCAAACCCTGAGCTTCAACTTCATCTTCTTGGGTGCGATGATCGTGGCTTGGACATGTAGGGTTTAGGGTTTAGGGTATGTCTGGTGGTGGGACGTCGTTTATTTGAGGGTTACTATCAGGGATGCAATGAAAGGTTCTTTTAAGGCATATGGTAAGAGATACTCGTGTAGTCGCCTGCATAGTTCGGCAAGGTTCGCACTGGTTTATGAGGGTTGGGCTTTGAAAGGCAACGGCGCTTGATTTAATCCCGGGTCTAGCGGGGGGATTCTTGGTAGGGTCTGTAGGGTTTAGGTGGCATCTTTTGTTGTGGGCTTACGGCTACAGTCTAAACCGTGAAGCCCTCTCAACCCTGACCACCCTGAGATCAAATTTCAGCCTGCAGCCAACGTGGACCAAACTGGGTGCGCATATACCTATACTATGTAGGGTCCCCAAAACTATGATTAGAGCGGTCTTTTGGGACCTGAATCCCTAGTAGTAGTATCTTTGATCCGCCAAGCCTTGAAGAAGATGACCAGAGTCTCCTTGAACCCGAGCTTCTGTAGCAAACCCCATACAGTTGGACACCAGATTAAGGCCAAATAGTGCTGGGATTCCTTATACATTGCTCTTAAGGATTGAGGCTATTGGTTTTCCAACTTTTGGGCTTCTACTGTATAGTGTCAATGTGAAGACAGGGCACAGTGTGAAGAAAGAGCTCGCGAAAGGGGCGATGATTGATGCACTGCTGGAGAACCTTGATGCTTTGCAGACGAGGGCAACCGAGCTGTTGCATGCGTCAGCTTCGCAGGCGGTGCCACCTTCGCAGTACGGTCGATGATATAAATCCTGCATTACCCATTAATTATGAGGAATATACCACAATTCCCATTGATAATAAGGAATATACCATAATTCCCATAGATGTATATCACCAACCGTAGGACATCCAGAGCAACAGTGACGAGCCTGTCAGCCTTCTTGTAATGCCGCTTGTTGCGGACGGTGGCCTGGGGTTTAGAGTTGAGGGGATTAGGGGATTAGGGGTTTAGGGTTTAGGGGTTAAGGAGTTTAGGGTTCAGGGGTTTAGGGACCCCAACCGCTAGAGCCTTAAAGCCCCAGACCCTAAAACCCGCTACCCAGACCCCCCCGAGCCCTGAGGGTCCCTAATAGTGGCATTTGGTGTATAAAAGAGGGTAGTTGGGGGTCTAGGTAAACCCAACCCTAAACCCTAAACCCTAAGCCCCAAACCCTAAACCCTAAACCCTAAACCCCAAACCCTAAACCCTAAACCCTAAACCCTAAACCCCAGCCCCTGAAACCCTGAACTCCGGAAGTTCATACCCAAGACACTAAACCCCTTTTGGAACCCTCGAAGGACCCCTATAGCCCTGAACAGCCCTATACCCTAAAAACTTAGATGCTATAAAGACTCTAAACTTAGAAGCCTAACCCGTAAACCTTCCTGAAACCTATCGTTTTAAGGGTTATACCCTCTTATAAAGGGTCATAACCTACTATTTCGTAGGGTTTGGGGATATAGGTTTATGGAAAGCTTAGCAGAACCCTCTGAGAAACCCTCAGAGCGAAGCTTTAAGAGTCCTTAAACTTGAACTTCTGCTTCCCAGACCCCCGGAATAATCTAGAAAGTAGATCCCCTAATTTGGGGCCCTATACTACTGAGGGTACTTTATAGGAACCCCATTAAGGGATCTACTTTTTGGATCCTCCTGGGGGTCTGGGTTCTTGAGGGTGTTTAGGGGTTTTAAGGTTCAAGGTTCACCCTAAGGGTCCAATGGACCCAATTATTAGGTACTCGGTTTTGGGATAGTTATGTAGCATAGTATTTTAGAGAGTATATGATAATTAGGTACTTGGACCCTTAGGGTTCTTTTGCTTCGAAACCCTAAACCCTTATAGAGCCCTTTAAAGGAACCCTTATAGTAACCCTTTAAAGGAACTTTAAGGAGGAATCTCTAAACCCTTACAGAGCCCTTTTAAAGGAACCCTTATAGTACCCCTATAGTAACCCTTTAAAGGAACCCTAAGGTACCCCTAATCTTACTTCGGGCTTAGAGAATTTTGGGCCAGGTCTTCCAAGGCACGCGCCATTGACTTGGTGCTGTGCGCGACAGAAACACTGCCAGGCAAGGCTTGGCTAAGGCCGTGAGTTGCTTTATATAGTACACCCCAAAAAGTTGGAAACCGGATTAAGGACAAATAGTGCTGGGAATCCCTATACATTATGCTTAAGGATTGAGGCTTTTGGGTTTCCAACTTTCGGGCTTCTACTGTAAAGTGACCCCTGAAAGTAGGAACATGGATTTAGGATGACTAGTGCTGGGATGCCGGAAGCTGCACGTTAAGCACTCTTTTTAGGCATGAGGGTGTTGATCTTTCGGGATTCTACTGAAAGAGGTCCCGTTGGGGTTCCTTATAAGTAGGGTTTAGGGTTTAGGGGTTTAGGGTTTAGGGATTTAACGAGTGTCCGAAAGAGTTCTACTGGATTGCGCCTGAGAAAACACTGCTGACTAGAAGCCAAGGTCTACCCTAAGGATCATTTTAAGGGTTGCACTCAGGGTTGCTAGACCACCATACGGGTTTCTACTAGGTCCTCTGGCTGTGCGCGCCTTTACCTCTTTACATGCCCCGGGATCATGCATCAGCGTTCTGGCTTGGATGATTTAGAGTGTTTCCCTAAGGGTACATGTACATAGATGCATATACTTTAGCCTTAATGACGTTAAGGAAAGACGCTCCTGCAGCCGGGAAAGACAGCGACTTGGTGCGGAAGTTCAAAGCCCAGATGGCGGCTTTCAAGGATCCTGCCTTCTATGGTGGCCAAGACGACCCACAGCTTCGATGAGCTTGTCGCCCACGATGAGCCTCGCCTCGAGATGGCCGAAGCTCGGTACCAGAGGAAGCGCGAGGCGCTCGCTGCTGGGGACCTTTCAGTTCCACTGAACCCCAAACCCTAAACCCTAAAACCCTAAACCCTAAACCCTAAACCCTAAAACCCTAAAACCCTAAAACCCTAAAACCCTAAAACCCTAAAACCCTAAAACCCTAAACCCTAAACCCTAAACTCTAAACCCTAAACCCTAAAACCCTAAACCGTATTATAATTGAGTGATCGCTGGCTGTTCTCATCGCAGCATTTGGCCACAACAGGGCTCCCGCTTGTCCGAGGCCCCCAACCCGTTCAACAAGTCAGAATAACCCTTCAGCAATCCGTATCGCATTTCCGAACCCCCACCTTTAGAAGCCACAACAACACTGTTGAGAGCTGTGTCGCAAGCACGAAACCCGCTTTCAGGCACCACAGTAGCCGTTTAGCAAGCTGTATCGCAGGCCCGGGAACCGCTTCAGGAAGCCTTTAGCAAGCTGTAGCGCAAGCTCCGACACGATTCGACATGCCTGCTCACTACTTGCTTTATGAAGCTTATGCCACCGATGTCCCTTTGATATGCAAAACGATATACTTTTCAAGACAAAGACCGATTTCGAGTGAACGAATATTGCCCATCGCTCATGCACTCCCACTGTAGACCTTTTGGCCACAGTATATAATGTGTGAACACATGGAGCCTTACAAGCTGCAAGCCTGATGTTTTAAACCGGAGAATTGAACCTCCAACCTGCCACCCTCACCGTAGCCCACATCAACTCCGTTGATGTGGTCCTTATTACGGGACGAGGCTTGTTATTCATCAGGAAGTTCACATTCCAGTCTACAAAGCGAAAAGCCTCGAGCAAAGCATACATCAACGAATAACACGTCGAACAACAACAAGCAGCACATCTAAACCTAGACCCTGAACCCACGCTAGCAGGCATAGACAGACACACCGTTACCCTAAGGGTCCATGTACCCGAATAGCATTTACTTGGGCCCCAAAGTACTTTCATAGGCTTTACTCTGAGGCCAACGTATATACCAGTTGAGTACATAGACCCGCAAACCCGAAACCCTTATATGGCAGCCTTATAGAGCCCTAAAACTTGAAAGGAGCCCCAGAAAGGAACCCCTTCAAGCACATGGACCCTCAGGGGCATATTTTTTGACGCCTAAAGCCCAGAGGAGCTGCGGACCTGGCATCCCTTTGGCCGGGTGACGACTTTCCCGAGGCCTTTGAAGTGAACCGTGGTTTTCGGGCTTTGGGGGCCCAACGGGCTCCTTTAAGGGTTCCAGCAGGGTTTAGAATAGAAGGGTCCTACTTGGAGGGGCAGGGGACTTAGAAAGTCGCTTATAAGTAGGGTTATAATTGGGGTAACTCCATTTAGGGGCTCCTTTAAGGGTCTTAATACTGCTCGAGTTTCATGGGTTTAGCGGCTTTAGGGGGTTTAGGGTTTAGGGGCTCCTTTAAGGGTCTTATTATAAGGGTTTTTCGGCAGGGTTTAGAGTAACAGTAGAAGGGTCCTAGGTACTGTTATAGGGGATACTGATTAGAGTCGAAGGGTCCTAGGTGCTGTTAAGGGCTCCTTTAAGGGTCTTATACTGCTCGAGCTTCATGGGTTTAGGGTTTAGGGTTTGGGGGGTTTAGTGTTGTTCAGGGCTGTAGGGTTTAGGGTTCCTTTGAAGGGACAGGGCAAGCAGGGAACCGAGCTTTCGGGCTTGAACAGTCCTAGGTACTGCTGTGGGGAATACTTCGCCCCAAACCCGAAACGCCCTAAACCCCAAGCCCCTAAACCCCTAAACCTTATGTACTAAACTGCATACCCTAAACCCTAAACTCTATACCATGAACCCTAAACTCTATACCATACGCCCTAAGACCGAACTCCTAGATTGCAACGTTTTGAGGAAGGGTTTGGATTCGAAATTCGTTTTGTCCTGTCTCTTAGGGTTTCGGGTTTTTAGGGTTCGGGGTTTAGGGACGCTTTCAACCACTATAAAGGCTTGAATAATTGCCAATACTATTTTGGGGGCGCCTTATTATAATTCTAGTATAGTAGGCCCCAAAAACCTATTCGAATTATCAAGGCGCCTATAGTATGCGATGCAGCAAGCCAAGCGCAGCAAACGGGAATGAAGTGCCGATAGATTTCGTTGACACTGCGCGGGCGGTGAAGGTAAAGTTCCATTCGATGGTGACCGCAGCCGACGCTGAGCGTTGTAGATGGGAGCTGGATTCTCATCTGGAGGTCAATCCGGAAGAACGTACACTGGCTGGGTTCAATCTCGTTTTGGCCGTCAGCAACGTGCAGACGATTCTCAGCAGCCCCTCCCACCCTGCCTCGGATTATAATAGGGATCCTACTATTTAGGGTACTATATTAGGGTCCCTATTTTCGGAAACTCCCATAAAAGCACGATTAAGCATGCCTCAGACCACAAAGTCACGGACTTTCTGAACAAGAGTGGCAAGGCCAAGAACATGGGCCTCAGGGCCGTTCAGACCGTGACGAAGATTCAGAAGCGTTTGCATGCCGGAGCAGGTACAGGGCTTCAGGGGTTTAGGGTTGAGGTTTTAGGGCTTAGGGCTTCGGATTTTATAATAGAATTTGTAGGGTTCAGGGTTTAGGTGGTTTGGTTTAGTGAAAAGAATCTGCGTCCCATGCACCGTCGGAGAACATGAAGCTCATCAGCGGAAGTGGTTGGTGAAGCACATGGGACTTTCAGAAAGTTAGGCAGGGGTACCTTATTCTGGGTCCTTATACTAATTACTAAGGATCCTAGTATTTAGAGTTCTATATTAGGGTCCCCTATTTTCGGAAACTCCCACATGTCAGCGTGCTTGTTGCGCGAGAGTGGTTCAAACCACCCCCAACCCCAAGCCCTCCGTTGTTCTAGTTTCTTCATGGCTGTGCAATGATTTGATATAGAACATGTCGTAGCTCAGCCTGACTCCCTCGATCTTTCATGGGATTGGTAAATGAGGAGTCCGAATTTCGCTTGAGTTTCGGGTTTACGCTTGTACAGGCCCTATGCGGCAAGATTGTTGGTACAAGGACCATTAAGCTCCCCATGGATATAAGAAGCCGGTTCAGGGTTTAGGTTTTAGGGTTTAGGGGTTTAGGGGTTCAGGGTTTAGGGTTTAGGGGTTAGGGGTTAGGCCTAGGCTAGCCAAACATCTAAAGCCCGTAAGTCCAAGATGGTTCACCGATTTAGGTCCCCGGCAGTCAGTAGAAACTATAAAAAGCTGGATCTTCATTTGAAAAGCGGTCCCGGCACTGCCCTAAGCCCTAAACCTTAGCCCCTAGATCCTAAAACCCCAAACCCTAAAGCCTAAAACCCTAAACCCTAAACCTTAGACCCTAAACCCTAAAACCCTAAGTCCTAAACCTTAGACCCTAAGTCCTAAACCTTAGACCCTAAACCCTAAACCTTAGACTCCAAACCCTAAAAGCCTAAAACCCTAAACCCTAAACCTTAGACCCTAAACCCTAAAACCCTAAACCCTAAACTTTAGACCCTAAGTCCTAAACCTTAGACCCTAAACCCTAAACCTTAGACCCTAAACCCTAAACCTTAGACCCTAAACCCTAAACCTTAGACCCTAAACCCTGAACCTTAGACCCTAAACCCTAAACCTGAGACCCTAAACCCTAAACCTTAGACCCTAAACCCTAAACCGTAGACCCTAAACCCTAAACCCTAGACCCTAAACCCTAGACCCTAAACCCTAAACCTTAGACCCTAAACCCTAAACCCTAGACCCTAAACCCTAAACCCTAGACCCTAAACCCTAAACCTTAGACCCTAAGTCCTAAAAACGCTAAACCCTTAAAACCCTGAGCCGGTAGGCTCCTGGGGATACCAGCTCTCGCAAGGGCCCCGGCCGCAGGGATGTCTTTGTTGTGAACGGTGGGCCGTGGCGGTGCAGTCGGGGTTTAGGGTTGTGTTAAGGTGTTTAGGGTTTTAGGGTTTTGGGTTTTAGTGTTTTGGGTTTTAGGGTTTTGGGTTTTAGGGTTTTGGGTTTAGGGTTTTAGGTTTAGGGTTTAGGCTTTTAGGGTTTAGCTGGTTACTTGGGGATCCAGAAACCTTATTGTTTTAAGGGTTATACCCTCTAACTAAGGGTTCATACCCTGCTATTTTTTGGGGTTTGGGGGATACAGGTAGGTTTAGGGTTTAGGTGTCAATAGGAGCAAAGGGTTTGCTTCGGAGAGTTGAGGATGCAGGATTTCTAGTGTGTCAGGTTGAGGGTAATTTTCAGACTTTCGGTTTTGGTTTGGAGCTGTCAAGGCTTCTCTGTGACGCGGAGAATGTTATGGGTGCATTATCGTCCCCCTACACCTTCAGTCTTTGCACCTACGCATTGATAGGAGTTGTTCCGTTTCCTTTAGGAATGACGAGTCGCTCTGCAGTGGGTTGAAGGACATCTGGTAGTGTCACGACGGCGATGGAGTGTCAGCTTGTGTCTGGTGTTGCTGGATGTGACGATGGTGGTGGAAGGGCGGCGTGTGCGGCGCAGTGGCACGGTCATGCAGCAGGATCACGATGATGATGATGATGCCATCCACAAACGGTGATGCTGCTACACCGACAATGATGGGTATGTGGGGCTGGATGTTGCATATGTCGGGATGGCTGCGGTGATGATGGTTCATACCTGCAGAGGCGTAGACACAAAGACAAGGGCCACAAAGCATGCAAGTCTCTCACGAAGGTACGCAGCCCAACTTGGCCAAGACGATATTCTGCAACAGCCACCGAGCTGCAGTTCTTGCTATCGTGGTAAAACGGCCGTAAGCCCTGAATCCTGCTTGACTTCTCGAGCTTGGGAATTCATTGGAGGGTGGCCACTAGAGTGTGGTTCAGGCTCGGATTATTTTGGTGTGTCGAGGGGTACTGAAGAAGGATGACAGATAATTAGCTGTTGTAGTTCAAATGTATGACTTGCTTGTCGGTATGAGGGCAATGAGTTTCGAAGGATTTATGGCAAATGCCGTACCGCAAGATTTGGGACTCTGGGATTTGTGGCCTAAGGCGTAGATGCTTAGGGTTTAGGGTTTAGGGGTTTAGGGCTTAATTATGGTTTAGGGTTGCATCCGGCGACAAATTGTAAACGAAGGAGCCCAATTACCTTTAGCGTGAAAGGTTGCCGAAATGGATGGGGTTTGCAGCACGTGTGAATTCCCTCGAATTTTGGTCCCAAAGGGTCCAAGTATCATTATGGTATATACTTAGACCCCCAAAATACCCTATAAGTATATACCATAGTGATACTTGGACCCTTTGGGGGTTTAGAGCTTCGGGATCAACACCACAACCCCCAAAGCCCCAGAGGAGGGGCAGCCTGCCAAAACCCTATAGCAAAAGCCAGAAAGTTGGAACATCATTCTCCTCCTGCCCTTAAAGTAAAGTATAGGGGATCCCAGCACTAATCATCCTAAATCCATGTTCCAACTTTCTGGGAGTCACTATAAGCACGCAAGCCACAACCCTAAACCCGGGACGCTAAGCCTTAAACTCGCTACCCTGTCGTGGGGTTCTTGGCCCGGCTACGACGTGGGACGTAGGCCCTGAAGAGCTCATTTTCTGGCCACGTGGTTTAGATTTTTCTTGTTTAAGGTTCAGGGTTGAGGGTTTTGTGGTTTCGGGGTTTAGGGCTTATGGGATTTAGGGTTTAGGGTTGTTGTATGGCCCGAGTCTTCGGCACGAGATGCATCCGATCTACCATGATCATATTCTAGGTTCCCAGTAGTACCCTTTGGCCCTTTTTCTTTGTGGGTTCCCTTACTGTATTCAAGCCAAACAGCAGTGAAAGAGGGTCAGGGTGACTGTTATTATTAAGGGGCTATTGGGGAACCTATAGTATTAATCGAGCACACAGAGGCGCGTGGGCTCATAGCTTCATCGACCGATCGACGTTAACGCATAAGCCCTCAATGCTGGATACTCTGCAGAAACACTAACCCCAACCCAAAACCCTAAACCCTAATATGTTAGTTCTCTTGGAATAGAAGGGTTCGAAGATCACTGTATAAGGAGCTCTAGAGTCAGTTTTGCATTGTTCATGCCTACCTTAGAGAGAACAATGCCCCTTAAATAAGAAATATCGCTTAAATAATAATAATAATATGAAGCCCCTTATAATTTTAGGTATACTCAAAAGGGGTATCGAGCTCTCTGGGATCGTCCTACCTGCTCGAGGCCTTTCATCCGTGAGTTCCACCAGGTTTTATTTAGGGTGGTGGTCAAAATTATGGTCCCTTTTTGGGTCCTTAATATAGTACGGCACCTATTATTGAGAGTACCCAAAAAGGGACCACAATTTTGACAACCACTATTTTGACCTTCCTTCGCTTGGATATCGCTGCTGTGGACAACCACTTTCTTGTGGGCACTAGCCCGGATGGATCCTGGTCTGAGTCGGCATTAGAGCATCGCGACGGTTGCCGCAAGCTCTAAGCTTTAAAGGCCTACAGGGACATCGGTCTAAATTACCCAAAATGTAAGCTCTATAGGTACTATAGGCCCGAAACAAACGCTCACCGATTTGTGCCAAGGGCAAGATCTGGCTGACGAGTGGCTCATGTCCGAGGTACGCAACAAGGCACCGTTTTCGGGACTCAGGGGCTGTACCGGGGTCCATAAGGTCTTACTGAACTTGTTTTCTGCGAAAATCTCACGGTCCTTTTCGGGTACTTAGTCGTAGGCCTAAGGTTAGAAGGTTTTGGGCGGAAGGCTTTGGTGCAAAGTTCCAGCTATCGTCTACTACAATATATGTTTAGGGTTTCCTGAGGGTCCAAGTACCCAAATTTCAGGGTTTTATGTCCCAGATACTGTACTCTGAATGGTTGCTGGTACCTGAACTTCCAATTTGGCTAGACTCTCTGCGGTTTAGCGTAAAGCCTCAGTATCACAGTATGGATTTCGCAGGACTTCTTTGTTCTGCCGTTCATGGGTTTGTCTCTGGATTCTTTGCACAAGTGTTGGCAGCCTTGGTGTTGTTCTGTACGGGTTCATGCACCAAAATAAAGTATATACACTGGCCTCAACTCTGCCTCCCGGGCCCAGCGAATCTCTAGAAAACTCTAAGAGGTGGCAAGCAGGACCGGTGCAAGGGAAAGTGCATCTACGGAGTTGTCATGCGCTGTTTCCTTGCCAAGAGAAAGATCCTCGCCTCTTGATAGCTTCCATAGGTCAGCGAAGAGCCGTGGGCCGCAAGACCCAAACGCTGAAGCCCAAAACCTTAAACCCCAAAGCTCTGAATCCCAAAGCCCTATAAACCCTATACCAACCCCTAAACCACCCAAAAAAAGCCTTAAATCCTGAACCCTTAAGGCCCTATAGCCCCAACTCCCGACAAACCCCCTTATTCCTAAACCCCAAGCCCTATAACCCCAAAACTTAGAATCCCAAAAACTCTGGGGTTTATGATGGTTTAAAGGGTTTAGGGGTCAGGGTTTAGGGTTTCTAAATCCTAAACTCCAATCGTAATCCCTAAGAAGCCGGAAGACTCCCTGAGATGCAATGCATGCCTCAGCCCCGAACGGCAGGCAGCGGCGCAGGATCCCGTGACACTCCACCGCCACTCCACTTACAAGAGAAGCTAAACCCTAAACCCTAAACCCGAAGTAGATAGATAGACGGGTAGATAGATAGATAGAAAGATGGACTTAAAAGTAGACAGGTGGATAGATTGATAGACAGATAGACCCACGGACAGATAGATAGATGGATAGATGGATAGTCACTAGAATACACACATAACATGCATGTATAATATATATATATATATATATACATATATATACACACATGTATGTTATGCAACAACACGCCGCACGTTGCAGCTTAGACTTAGCTTTTATTGTAACCAATGCAGGGATATGTTTCTTCGGTGTTGTCTTGTAAAGACGTGGAGCACCTTCTTCGGGATATCTAACCTACTTTGTGGTTAGGAACCGATCCTAAGAAGCAAAGGTTCCCCGAATACCTAGACCCCCCCAACTACCCTCTAATCTACCCTAAATCCCCACTATTACGGGCCACAGGGGCTCCATTAAGGGGCACTTGGGGGGTCCTGGTAAGGTACCATGTTTCAGGGACTCCGGAGGGTTCTTTGCTTTGAGTTTTGCGAAGTTCGGGGCTCTGAAGGGTGTTTTGATGTCTGGCGGGCGAAAAAGCTTCGGGTTTATAGGGTTTAGGGGTTTAGGGTTTATAGGGGTTTAGGGTTTAGGGGTTTGGGGCTTAGGGTTTAGGGTATATGATTGGATTTCTTGTGGTTTACCGGCTCCAAAGACTGCCATGCGCGAGTTTGAAAGATTTCGGTTGGCTCGTCTTAGATAGACTTTGAAGCC
Source organism: Symbiodinium sp. clade A Y106 (assembly GCA_003297005.1). NCBI lineage: Eukaryota > Dinophyceae > Suessiales > Symbiodiniaceae > Symbiodinium > Symbiodinium sp. clade A. Next base: position 24,156 of record BGNK01000925.1, read on the forward strand.
AGTCCGCAAACATAGGGTATCCTGAGTGGTGGACTGTAGCGTGGAGGGCAGACAAGTCACGCTTGGGGCTTTGATATTTTGCGGGCCCTTCAGCACGTGGTCAGTGAATTGGCAGCGACAGATCTTAAGCCATCGACAAGTTATGAGCCCTCGTCCGGAACACAACCCATACCGAGGTTAACACTACACCGTCAACCCCAGGTGTCGAGGGCTCCAGAGCAATCCCGAATGGCAGTTTAGTTGTGGCGGAAGCCCCAATGAGAAAAGGCGCACAGCTGCTGAAACTCTGGGCGCCGGAGCTTTTCGATGACGAGGTGCAGCAGTAGATGGCAAACGTCGTCAGGGCTTCTAGTGCTTACCCTTAGGCTCTAAGTAAGGACTCACAGTTTAAGGCTGTTGGGCCCAAAGACCATACTATATAAGGCTTTTTGGCTATGTTGAGACTTAGGGTTATTAACAAGAATGATCACAGCATCCCTTCTTTCACTCATTCATAGCCCCTATATGATGGACTACCTCGAAACCCTTTTCTGACCCTTAAGGCCTCTATAATGCAAGGTTGGCGGTTCAGGGTTCAACATCGCAGCAGAGACTTCATGAAGGGTCGTGGTTAGCCCTAGCTCCTGTTTTGTATAAGGTTTCTTCTAGTAAGTATCGTTCTGTTCATGGGCCATTGCTTCTCACACTGCCATTTTGTGCGTTCAGGCTTCATACAGAAGGGCGAGTTCTAGTACTCCTTAGATTGCGCACTGGTCGCTAGTTTCTTTTTCGTGCAGAAATCCTCACATCCCAATTCCAAGTATTCAGAACCTTATAGTTTTATATCCAGTATGTTTTAGGCCGCCTAGAGCGCTCCTGGGCCCTGAAACCAAGTACCAATCCCTAAAGTAAACCCGACGCCCTGAACCCCTGTATAGGGGCCTAAACAAGTACCTATACCAGTTTGGTGGGGTCCTTACCCTAAGGGTCCATGTACCCAAATAGCACATACTTTGGCCCCAAAGTACCCAAATAGGGACTACTTTCAGGCCAAAGTATATACTATTTGGGTACATGGACCCTTAGGGTTATTATATTCATAGAAAAATACAATCGGTCCTGAACCCTATTCTAATCATTAAGGCCCCGATATTCACCCTGAACCCTGCTAACACTCTGCCCAGGAGTCCAGGGCCCAAGACCTGGGATCCCAGAAACGCCTGATCACTTAGCTGTACCGTTTCATAGGGCCTCTGAACTTTAAAATTATTGGTTCTAGACCAACTAGAAATACTAAGCTCATAGGGCTTCTGAACGTTATTGGTTCTAGTCTAATTAGGAATACTAAGCTCATAGGGCTAAACTGAACTTTATTGGTTTTGGAGCAATTAGGAATACTAAGCTCATAGGGCTTCTGAACGTTATTGGTTCTAGACTAATTAGGAATACTAAGCTCATAGGGCTAAACTGAACTTTATTGGTTTTGGAGCAATTAGGAATACTAAGCTCATAGGGCTTCTGAACTTTATTGGTTCTAGACGAATTAGGAATACTAAGCTCATAGGGCTAAACTGAACTTTATTGGTTTTAGACCAATTAGGAATACTAAGCCGCCTATATTAAAAAAGCACCATCGTCGTTTGTAGAGGTCCCTTCCCTGGATGTGCCCGTGCCTGCTACCTGGCTCTGGGCTGCCCTTGCACAGGACACAGGCCTGTATCAAGCTTACCTTACTTTGTGGGTCCAGGTGCGCACGTACGGTATTCAAGATCAGTCTTTGTTCCGTCATGGCGAAAACCCCAAAACCAATCCAAAGAGTGTTTGTTTTTGTTTGGAGGAAGGTCCGGAGTATAAAGTCAAGCCCTAAAGTGCCCACGGACTCAAGCAACTTGTTCTTTCCTCGAGAGATATGTTGGACTTCAGGTTTAAATATAAAGTCTGTTTCGGCGGGAGTACCTACTGATTGAACACCTGGACCTGTGGGGGAGCAGTCTGGTTATGCACGGTCCTCTGGGTGGTTCAACGTTGCTCAGGCCCCCAACCGTCTTCGTCTCAACCGGACACAGGGCTTTCGTGATGGGTGCGGTACTAAGCCCCTTCCCCCGATCCGAATTTCAGAGCCCTTCAAGAAACAGGGTTTATAAGAACGAGGGTTTACGCGTCAGGGTGTATCAGTATCAGCCGGGGGTCTACATTGGTCCAAGGCCTTCCGAAGCTGCCCGAACGTCAAAACCCAAGGTCCCAGCAAACTGAGTTATCAAACTGCAGATGATTATTTTAGGGGTCTTCGATAGGATTCGGTAGTTGAGGTCTACTGGCACATGTGTGTGGACTCTTTTTTCAGGAACGGGGGGGTTGCCTGCCAGAGGCGGCTGCTCAAACTCTGCTGCTTTGGCTAAGATCGCCTCTTGGACGCTGAATTGAGCCTCGCGTCACGGCATTTACGTGTCATAGGGCATCTAATTTTGGGGTTCCTTTAACGGGTTACTATAAGGGTACTATAATGGTTCCTTTAAAGGGCTCTATAAGCTTATTTTGGGGTCCTTGTAATAAGGATCCTACTATTAGGGTACTATATTAGGGTCCCCCATTTTCGGAAACTCCCATATCTGTATGGCTGGTACGGTGCTTGCTGGCGCCTCTTCGGTATGGGTTAAGCATAGAGGATTTCATGGATGCAGAGGGATTCGTAGCCCTGGCCTGAGGTTTGTGGTACAGAGGCGTCTTGAATCTGCAGCCTTTATGAATTTATGAAGGCCAGCAACAACGAGCTCTCCATAAAGATATCAACTTGAGGGCGTTTGCCGATGGCTTGCTGAGGAGTTTCTACACTGCGATGGTTGAACAATGTCATTCCAACATTTCTGCTGCACTTACTTTGTTGCATGCAGGTGCTGCAGCAATCCTTGGAGCAGGACACATCTTATCTATATTGAAGCGCTTCCTAGAGAAGAAATGCTTTATGCCAGGACAGGCGTGATGCCACCGAACTTGATGGAGATGTTTGGGAGATGTCAGCCCTTGAGTGTTCTTTGCCGCGATTCCTGTGCAAGATCGGTCAGGGCGGTAACGCCGAAGTCTGGAAGGGGGAGTGGAATGGCCAGTACGCACTGACCGTAAAAATATCTGAAGTGTGGAGCCATCCTGGTCTCTCAAAATAGTTTTCGGGGATTCAGTAGGTCACCCTGTAGTTTGACGCTTCATAAGAGGAACGGCGATGCTCAGGTGTTTAGGAGGATAGCCGGCAAGACCCTAAAGCAACCCTTACAATCTCTATGTATCGACAGATAGAACAGCTGCCCAGGCTCAGAAAGCAGCTTCTGTAGCGGCTTCGAGGATTCCTCAGGGAGGTCGCAAAAAGAAAGGCAAGAAGCTGAAGAGAGAACGAACGAAGATAAAACCAAATTGGACAAACAAGGAAAAGGGGAACGAAGAAAAACTTGAAACAACAGTTTGACGAAGCAGCCCGAATGAGGGAGAGAAGGGTGCGGGAGCCGAGGATGTGGACGTAATAGCGAGTCCAAGAGGTCTGGTAAGTGCCGCATCAAGACAAGACCCTGTGTAACCCCGAGAAGCAGCTAGTCAAGCTTCACATTTGTATGAAGCTAAAGGAGTATGTCTATACACCACAGTCAACCATATCAACACCAATGCAGTTAAGCCAGTTAAGCTTTACATGGATAAGATGAACCCTGCCGAATCCTCGTCGACCCCGAAAATGACGATCTAGGGTTTGAGGTTTCCAGCGATCCGAATCGTGTTCCATTTTGTTAAGGTCTTTGGGCTGTAAATCCATTGTTGATAAGGCAACAGGTTAATAACCTGGTCCTCACCCCTGAACCCTAACCCCAATCAGGGCAACCTACTTGAAGGGGCAGGGGACTTAGTAAGTAGGCCCTACTTATAGCCAACTTACTAAGTCCCCTGCCCCTTCAAGTAGACCGTAACCGTAGGAGCCCTACAGATTTAAGACAACTGTCAAGGTGGCCGCCGGTACGTCAGTGGACAGCATCCACCATGTAGCCGCAGCAGCGTTGGCACTGGGTCGGGTGGAGGCGGGGCTTGTTTAGGGTTCAGGAGTTTTGGGTTTCGGACAAGCTCCTAGAATGTCTTTCCGGGTCGTCATGCTTAAGGTTCATAGGGGTTTAGGGATCAGTGTTTAGGTTTCAGGATCTAGGGGTTCCAATCTGAATCTGATCAAGTCTAAATCCCTCATCGAGGGTAAAGTTCACCCTTCAAGGCATCAAAGCTGAAAAAACACCTCAAAGCCGCCAACCCTCAACCCAGACGTCCACCTTAAACTCAACATCTCAAGCTTTACATTAGGATGTAACCTGCCAGAAGCCCTGCAGGGGGAACGAGATAGCAGTTAGTACAAACACAACGACGGAGTGAGTGTCACATAGAATCAGCAACGCCATGAATGGGCAACCGCATGATCAGGAGGATCATGCTGCTTCGAAATCTCTATTTGCTCCACCGGACGATTGATGCCAAGAAGCTTCATTCCCCTAAACTCAATAAGGGCCCATGTATCCGAAAAGTACTGATTTTGTACCTTAAGGAGCCTTAGGAATGGAAACCTCTCCACCACGCCTGAAGAATTTACCCATATCTTTGCTTAGGGTGCCTTCACATAACTGCAGGTAATACGCTCCAAACCTTCTTCTAATGATGTAGGCCTGTTTAGTAATCTTCAAACCTGAGCCACGCCCTAGACCCTAAACCTCTCAACCTTAAACCCTAAAGCCTGAAAGGCCTGAAACACACTTCTGTAAGCGCCCAGCTGCCCATGACGTAGGTTACCGGGATACGCATGCCGCATGCTATAATACTCTGGTTTAGGGTCTGGTATTCCCTAAGGGGTCCATGTACCTAAATAGTATATGCATTGGCCTTAAAGTAGTCTCTATATAACTATATAGGTACCTCGGGGCTAAGGTATATACTATTCGGGCATAGGGTCTGGTATTAATATCGTGCATATAGGGATGTATGGGTTGTATTTAAGGAGCATTATGTATAGAGCTCCTGGAACTATCTTCGAGTAGGTATAGTCGTTCTGAGTATATAAGACAACCAATGTGAAAATACCAGTCAAGGCACCTCTACCTCCAACTGCCCATAAGCTTCAAATACCTGCCCGAATGGTCCAAGTAATTGCCAAAATAGCAGGGCTTGAGGCACCGCAGACCATTCAAAGTAAAGTGTTTGGGACCCCAAACATAAACCCCAAGCCTGAACCCAACATCCTAAACCCTAAAACCCTAAACCCTGAAGGCCTAAATGCCTTAAACCCTATAATGACCCCATACCCAAAGCCCTAAACCCAACACTCCATACCCAAAGCCCTAAACCCGAAACCCAACACTATTTGTGTACTTGGACCCTTCGGGCTGATCCCCGATCTCGAGGAGGCTGTTCGGCTCTACGAAGGCAACGAACTTCACGCCGAGGCGTTGGATGCTTTTGTGTTTTTGGAAGGGCTCCAGAGGTGGGGTGAAGGTCGGTGGGGTAGTCCCACATAAGGGTCCTATTAGATAAGGGATCCTTAATCCTACCTACCTTCATCCCACTTTTTGCAGCTTTCAAGTTTTCGTTCAGGATTGAGGCGTCATTGTAGTAGACTGGTTATTCTCAGAGATCTTTGTGGTTTAGGCTGTTCGAGTATTAGAGGCTTCAAAAATTTAGGGTTTAGGGCCGCAAATGCCTTAGGGTTTATAGAGTCTTAGAGGGGTTAAAGTGGCAGGTTAGATTGACTCATGCTCATGAACATGTTTCTCCTTTCATGTATACCTATAAAAAGCGATATATATATATATATATATATATATATATATATATAAGTAATCAAATACTTAAAAACATATATACATATATATCTATATGTATATATACATAGTTATGTTGCACTGCCGTCCAAGAAGTCCTTTCGACAGGAAATGTCTTGCACCAAGACATGGTACAAGCCGGGCAGAAAGTCCTTCCGCTATGTGCGGGGGATTCCTCGAACTGCTTCTGATCGGAGAGTCGGAGACTGTTGAAGACCTCAAAACTGCACGGACCAAAAGGTTGCCTCACGTTCCAAAAGCTTGAAAGGCAGCATCACAGTGTCCAAGGCCCAGACCCCCGGGAGGATCTGGAAAGTACATCCCCTATTGGCCCTATACTACTAAGGGTACTTTGTAGGAACCCCCATTAAGGGATCTACTTTTTGGATCCTCCCGGGGGTCTAGGGGGCTCTGACAGTGGAGGACCACGGCGATGGCGAGGAGAGCTGCGGACCTGCCGCAGCAAACCGGAACGGACAGCGTCGAAAGGGTCTGGTCTTAAATCGAAGGGCAGATGCCGAGAGCGAGCCGAACCATGAAGGTAAACTGGTTCAAACTCGTTATGAATTTGCTCTTTCTGCTGGCTACCATGCGCCTTTACTTTTGTGTGTAGATATATTATAATATGTTATAATATAATATAATATAATATAATATATTATANATATATTATAATATATTATAATATATTATAATATATATATATATATATATTATATTTTTCTGTATATACCCAGCTTCTATGCATCGTTTAGCCGAGTGACAAGGACCTGTCGACTTCGGTTATCACCGAGACCGAGCCCGACAGAACCGATGCAAACTCTCCGCTACGTAGGGGCCTTGTTAAACTGGTTAGGAGTTGGGGCTTTGCGACATCGAATATATTTGGCTTTAAAAGCCCCACCTAGGTTAGGAGTTGCGGGAGTATATTGTTCGTGTCTTACAGTAAGCAACCTTGAGGAATAGCATTGATGAATTATTTCAGCGCCCCTCGCTCCCAATTCTGTCGCGGCGAGGCGCTTCTCTTAGCGCGTCTTCGGCTCCCGCAGAAGCACCCGCAGCTGGGCCGCAAGCCGAACCCTAAACCCGAACAGCCCTAAACCCCTACGCTGATATAAACATCCATAAGCCTTCCAGGATTCCTGAGGAGTCTCTAGCATGCTTTGAATCCCAGAGGGTCTAGTACTAAAGTAACTAAAGTGGGACCACATCAGGCCAAAGTACATGATACATGGGTACATGGACCCCTAGGGCTAATAATTGAAAATTTATGCCAGCAGTCCGACCCCAAACCTTAAGCCTTAAACCCTAAACCCTACAGCTGGCCAAGGCTGGTGTACCACGCCTATCGCAGCTGGGGCCAAGATCTTCGAAGACGTGGACGGCAGGACCATGCTTGCGGGATAAAGGATTATAGGGTTTAAAGGGCTTCGGGTTTGGGGATCTGCAATTACATGGCTTACAGGGTTTGTGAGCTTATATAGGGCTTGTAGGGTTTAGGCTTTTATGTTGGGAGTGGGAGCCGTTTGTGGGTTCATGTTGGCGGTTGTAGACTTGGAGCTTGTTGCTGTTTGGGGGTTGTTTGACCCGTACTGTCCATGCACTTATCCAGTATCCACGTTGGCCAGACGGGGCTTCCGATATGTTGAATTTGACTCATGCTTCATTTGCTCACATTAAGTTGAGATACGTGTAGTATTCCCGCTTTCCCAGGCCAGGCTCTAGAAAAGGGTGGAGGGCAGACGTCCGATGTTGTTTGTAAAATGTTCAGGGCTAGGGTCCTTCTGGACGACATGTACCCCAATAGGGTTTAAGGCGTAGTTTGAGGTTCATGTTCCATAGCAGGGATTCATAGTATAACGGTTTAGGCCCCTTAACTTACTTTCAAGGGTCATTTGGTCCCGAAGGGTCTACTCCTGCGGGTGTGGCAGTGAGCCTCCCACCGCACTGTTTGCGAAGGACCAGTCGTCGGTGCCAGACTCAGGTACTGGCTGGCCGTTCCAAGGTTCAGTATAAGCTCGCCTCCATTAACAAGTCTTGAACTTGCGTTAGCAGTGTATCCCTGGAAGAAAGGGTTTCCAGGAACTCTGGGTGTGCATTGCGGCTTTTGGTACGGGTTTATGCTTGAGTTTTCACCTGGGCTGAACTCGGGGCAAAGCGCGGTCCATGCACCCATATACACGGTATTACTACATGGTTTAGCCGTTTAGCCCTGACTGAGTAGTACCCTTTTGCCCTTTTCAGTTTGGGGTCTCCTCATTAAAACCAATAATAGGGAAAAGGGTACCCTCATTATTGAGGGGTTACCGGGGGCCCTAGTTTCCTACACCCTAAGCACTACCCGAAACCCCAAGCCCCTTAAGTAAGGCTTGCAACTTCGCGCTGGGCCTTCCTGCAGCTGCCCTGTCCGATCTCGAGGATGTCTGCAGTGAACTGCATTGCGATGTCTGAGCCCTGAGGGTTTAGGGTTTTGGGGTTTAGAGTTTAGGGTTTAGGGGTGTGGGGTTTAGGGGTTTAGGGTTTAAGTAGGGGTTTAGGGGGTTTTGGGGTTCAGGGTCGATGGCTCCTTCCATTTAATGTATTTACTGTAGGAACCTGAATAAGAATTCTGGGGTCTTGGATTAGGGCTCTTTATGTGGATCCTAGGATTTTGGGCTTCTCGGGCCGGGATTTCTTAATCAGGTTTCTACATTAAGGGTTCATGGTTCGAGGGTGATAAGTAAGACCTCAAAGTCCTGAAATTTTTTGGCTTGCCCACGAATTTTTCGCCTTGCCCACGAATTTTTCGCCTTGGTGATCGTGAGTTTCAGGGTGTCGATAGGAGTGATTACGGGGTTTGGTGTTAGAGCTTTCGGCGTTTTCGGTTTCGGGTGTAGGATTGATGCCAGAATCGTCTTGCTAGCAACCAAACATCAGATACAAGAATGTGACACTGACAAAGGTAGGTCAGGTGGCTGTTGCTTTTCAACAGGGCAAGCGTTCCTTCAGAGTTCTATACGGGTTGAGGGCTTGGGGTTTAAGTTTAGCGGTCAAGCTTATAAGTTTGGGTCTTAGACCCTCTTCAGTTCAGAGTGTCCATGTCGGGTTTGTGCTTTATCTTCTTTGGTTCCTCACACTTCGCCGTTTGCGGCTCGACAGTTTGGCAAGCCCTAAACCCGACTCCCCGGGTTTCCGGTGCGATGTCGGGTCTTGCTGGACACGTGCTGCTTCTGCTGTGGCTGTTTGAGACGGTTGGTGCAATGACCGACTCCCGAACTAATGTTAGCAGGTCCGACTGACTATGACTATTGGTGAGACCCTAAACCCTAAACCGTGTGAGATCATTCCCGGGCTTTACTGTGCTACACTCATACCTTCTGTTTGGTCACAAAGACTAGTCGTATCGTGTCCTTAGAGTCTCCCTGTATGTAGGTAGGTATTTAGGTAAAGGTATGTATGTAGCTAGGTAGGTAGGTAGATGGGTAGGTAGATGTATGTAAGTATGCCTGCATATATGGAGGTATGGATGTATTTAAGCATGTATGCATGTATACATGTCAGTCTGTCTGGCTGTCTGTCTGCATGTATGCAGGTATGTAGGTGTGTAGGTTCGCAAGTATGTAGGCTTGGGTATGTTGGTATTCAGTATGTATGTAGGTGTGTGTACATATATATATAGTACTTTCACACATAGACGTCTCTCTCTCTCACACACACACACACTCTTTCTCTCTCTCTCTCTCTCTTCCCTTGCGTATACCCGAAACCCTAAACCCTAAACCTCGCCAATAGTCGCTATTCCGAATATTTCCGCTGCTAGAAATACATAAAGAGAGGCCTGCTCTTCTCGTGGCAAGGGTACCTAATCAATAGCAGAGACTGAGCCTTTTGCATCCTGTTTGGTGCTGCCCAACTCCAGACCCACACGCTAAACCCAAACCCTAACTTTAACACACCCCCGTCCTGAAGCCAAGAAGCCTGCTTGTATAGAAGGCGCTTTAGTGCTCACAATAAGGTGCCTTCAACATGCAAAACAGGTCTTATTGGTCCCTAAACCCAAAACTCTACACCATTGAGAATGGAAAGGAGAAGCAGGATCCATGAACGAAGCAAGAGGTCTCCTAAGGCTCTCCAAAGTGACCACAATAAACCGTCGAAATATTTGTAACATTCTCCCTTTGTGCTGCCCATGTATTTATACCATAATCAACAACTAATAGACCTAGTATGACCCTAATATGACCCTCGAACCCTACCGCATTTGTTCATAGTAGGTTCTTCAGCCTCCTGCAGTTTCGAGGGTACCGGCTCCACACAGAAACCTGGACCCAGGACATCACTGGCTATATTTACTGCGACAACTACTTTGAGTTCTACTTCAACGGTCAGCTGATTGCGAAGGATCCCTTGGACTTTACGCCTCACAATGCCGTGAAGGTCAGCTTCTGTTGATGATATAAATCCTGCATTAACTTAAGGACCCTAAACTATGGGAATTATGGTATATTCCTTATTATGGGTAATGCAGGATTTATATTATCAACCGTTCCACTATCTCGAAACCGCAGGTTTAGGGTTTAGGGTTTGGTCAGCGGGCCACTACCTCGAAACCCCAACTTAAGGCCGTTACAGAAGGAAGACTGGAGATGTAGGTTTCGTGGAGTTCAGGTGATCCCTCAGCCATAAAGCCTAAAACCCCCAAGCCTTAAAGCCCAAACCGGGAACCCCAAACCCAAATCCAAACACCAAACCATAAACTGTATCCTTGGAGCCTGTTCTTAAATCCTTAACCCTAAACCCCAAACCTTGTGAAGGTCAGCTTCCAATACGACGAAACTGCGAACGTGTCGAAAACCTACGCGATCCTCTGCCAAGACTACGCCAGCTCCAGTGGCTACGAAGCTCGGCCGGCACAATCCCGAACAAGAAACCAAACTCGATGAGCCCTTACCTGGGATCGAGAACAAGCCTACGGTTTCAAAGATTATATACCCATGATTAAGGGGTTTCGGGTTTTGGGTTTTGGGGTCATCACCTACTAGTTTTCAGGGTTTGGGGCTACAGGCAGACCGTCGACTTGCTTCGCTCAGGAGTACACGCAGACAGATCGCGCACAGCTTGGTGATGGCGCTTTGCTCGCAGAGTTCTCCGACGGTATAAGGCTCCGGCTTCGGGTTCACAGGATTTGCTTTAATCCCAAATATTAAACAACCTACCTTTTTAGGGATTTGCATAAGGAAAGCAGAATCAGGAACCCTAAAACGGTAGGTTTCAAGGTGCAAGGTTTAGGGTTCGGCTGAGCTTGCACAGTTCCCCGATGGTACAAGGCGAAAAGGCTCTGAATTGCTTAGGGCAAATAGTAGTTGGGTTTAGGAGTTGAGGAGATTGGGTTTTAGGGTTTAGGGGGTTCTCCGATGGTAAGTGGCTCCGGTTCTCATGTCATCCCCGCAGCCCAAAGATTTCGAGGGTCTTGTGTGCTTGCTACTCTTCGTTCAGCAGGGACTCTTACAAAGCTGCACAGTAGCAGCTACTTCTGGACTCCAACCCCAACCCCATCAAGTTCTCAACCCTTAACCCGTAATCAGTAACCCTAAACCCTAAACCCTAAACCCTAAACCCATACCTCAATGGAAGCCCAAGCCGCTCTTGGCAGGACCACCAGCGATTGGAAATCCTATGTGGCGGCCTGTCCCAGATGTTCGAAGCAGTGTCTCAAATCCTTCCTCTCTAAAATTATGCAGGGGCGGCCAACCCCCCCCCCCCTACAGAAACTCCAGATGTATGAGCTTCGTTGAGGATTCTTTTGTCGCCGCTGTCGCTTCGGGAGCATCTTGCTCTTGCTCCTGCTCTTTTGCTTTTGCCCTGCTCTTCCTCCTGCTCCTCCCCTTGCTGCTGAACTCGCCTAACTCATCATTGGTTTCAACAGGCCGGCGAAATTTTGGGAATGTGTTTTTGGTTTGAGTATTTAGCAGCGATTAGTTTTCGGAGGTGCAGTTGTGGGTGTTGGAGGTTTGTGGCTTGAACTCTCAAGCTTTAGGGCTTGAGGTTCGGGCATGAGCATACGGCTGATGGACAGAATCCTGCATTACCCATTATAAGGCATATACCATAATTCCCATAGTTTAGGGTCCTTAGGGTCATGCAGGATTTTGTCCATCAACCGTACCATGGCTCTCTCATATCTATCACTCTTTCTTTTGACACAGGTTGTGCCTGATGCTCTTCAATGTCATTATGGGGGTTAACGCGCTCCTTGCATACCCTTATCCCTAGACCCTGAAACTTTATATACACCGTAAAGTTCGAGGACTCGAGGACTACACGGCTACAAGCTCTAAGAGCATAGGCCAATCTAGGGTTTTTGCTGCTTGGTTGTGGTCCGCTTTTGAGAAGAGCTACGTGCACCACAAAAACCCCATCAAGCTTTGCGAGCTTCGGGTTCTATATTTTGCCAAGTCGCCAAAGGTCGTTTTGTAGAACTTGCTGCACCTGCACTTCTGATCCTGGTCTTTGGAGTACCATACTTTAATACTTTTTTCTTAAAGGAACCCTTATGAAATAAAAGTCTATACTTTTTTCTCCCTGGCTACTTAAAACCCTATTTGGGGCTTTCCGAAAATTAGGGGTACCTTATTTTGGGGTCCTTATAATAAGGATCCTACTACTTAGGTTACGAAGTTTATACTTTTTTCTCCCTGGTTACTTAAAAGCCCAAGATCTCCAACCATTTCAGCTTTGCTTCGCTTCGGATCTCTCCCCGAAGCCTTGTAAACCCATTATATAAGCCTAAGGGTCCTTTAAAGGACCCAAGAATTAGGTACTTGGGTTTAGGGTTTAGGGTCCCTTTAAAGGGCTCTACAAGGGGTTTAGAGGATTTTATAGTAGGGTTTTAAGGGTCCAAAGGACCCAATAATTAGGCACCTGAGTTTAGGATAGTAGTTAAGTGGCTCAATATTAAACAGAGTAAATGATTATTAGGTACTGGGACCCTTAGGGTAAGCCTTAACCGTCAATCCCAAACCCTCACAATTACTGAGCTTGTCGATTCTGCCCGGCTTCATCAGCCGACATTTGCTGAAGCTTGGTGCCAGTTTCCCAATTAACATATATACATATATATATACCCTAAACCCTAAACCCTAAACCCTAACTATCTATATTATATATATATATATAGAGAGAGACCCGAGGCCCTAAACCATATGGTCCTAGAAACCAAGCACTAAGCCCAATTACTGTAAGCCCTACCTAACCCTGACGAGTTTCTCTACAGCCTTTGAGGGTTTAGGGTTTAGGGTTTAGGGGGGTTCTTCTAGGGGGCCCTGTAAGAGTTCCTGTAAGGGTTCCCATAAGGGTTGTTTTTTGGCTTCCTTTACAGGTTCCGTTAAAGGTCTGTACGACGCTGGTACGGTCGAACCATTAAGAAGAATGTAAAACCCTCCGCTGTTCTTTTAGCGAATTTTCCACCCGGTCATGAAACTTCGATCCCGTGTAGAACCCTTAAATCCGTAAAGGAGTTACCTTCAACTACCACATAACCTGCTGCATTTGTAGGTTCTTAGTAAAAACCCGAATATCGAATGGACCCTACTTGGAGGCCCTTTTGACTTAGTAAGTCTACTTAGTATCCCCTAGAAACCATATTATAATCCGCCATAGCCCACCTTACTAACCCTACTTACTAAGTCAAAAGGGCCTCCAAGTACAAGAAGTAGATAAAGTAGATTTTTCCCAAAGGCTCCATGTACCTTTATAGTAGATACTTAAGCCTTAAAGGGGTCCCTATATAGGTACTTTAAGGCCTAAGTATATGGAGCCTTAGATTTTTGGCACTTAAAGGCCACCAGGAGCCTACGTTCGCTCGTCACCGCGAGGTCACGTTTGGACCGACCGATGCATCCATCGCCAATGGCTGCTCTTCGAGTAACCTCTCCCCATGCCAAGTGCAGGATCGGGGGGTTCCTTTGACTAGGTTCCTGAGTAGTACTCTTTTGCCCTTTTTATCTTGGGGTCCTCTTAGTAAAACAGAATAGTAGGAGAAAGGGTACCCTTATTAAAAAGGGGCTACTCAGGAACCTAGTTGAAGGTTCTTTTCCGGGGTGCTTTTATTTGGTCCATTACGTAAAGTCAAACTATACTCGCTTAGGGTCTAGGTTTTAGGGTTTAGGGCCCGTTCTCAGGAGTTCATTCAACGGTTTCTATAATGTAGGGGCCTTAATATTCACCTGTACTATTTTGGGGGGCTCCTTATTATAGTTATAGTACAATGGGCCCCAAGACCCCACTCTAAGTATCAAGGCCCCTATATTGGGGTATTACAGGGTTTACTGTTGCAAGATCTTTGCCTTAAGATTGGGGGGGGGGACTCCTTTCATCTGAGGCTTCATTTCGGCTCCCGTAAGGGCCCCTGTAAGGTTCCTCAAGCCAAAATCTACGCATGCTTCCTTATGAGGGCCATAGGGCTTTGCAGGCTCCATTCACCGCTGCACGTAAGACTTGGCCTTACACGAATCGCTTGTGTAGTTGTTGCCGGGCCAAAGTTGATACTGTATGGGCACGGTGACCTTCAGGGAATGGGGTTTGTGAGCCTTTAAGCGTTGCAGTGGGGATATAGGGTTTAGTGGTTAAGCCTGTCAAGTTTTTCGGGTTTTAACGTTAGGCTTCTTCTTGCATGAGCTTGGCAGCTAGATTTCTGGACCTCAGCCCAAATCTCCACCCGTAATCCCCCAATCCCTAGCCCTTTCGGAGCTTTCAGAAAATGAGGTGCCCTGGTCTAGACACCAAATACTGGAATCAGAATCTCCGTTTAGATGGAGCCCACAATGATACACATGGACCACTAATTCCAGAAAGCGCTTCCAAGGCGAATCACAGGAATCCAATAATGACAGCGGGATGTCTAAACCCTGGAACCTAGAACCCCGTACATGTTATATAGCTTCCTTAACCTACCAAGACCGACTTTTTTGTAGGGTCCCTATAAATTCCATATAAGGGTTGATGATAAGAACCTACAAAAAGTGGGTTTGGTAATTTAAGGTTTTGGAGCACCTAGAATGAACTTTAATGCGAATCACATGAAGGACCCTACATCCTCACCTAGGACTTCTACACCCCAATCCCCATCAAGTTGGAAAACGGATTAAGGCCAAATAATGCTGGGATTCCCTATACATAACTGTTAAGGATTGAGGCTATTGGGTTTCCAACTTTTAGGCTTCTCCTGTATGCTGTTCTTTGGCCGAACCTAAACCTCTCGGACAACGGGATGCCTGAGAACTCCTTTATGGGAGCTTCCTTATGGGATGCCCAAGAGCCTGAATGCCCTGATTGTAACCATCGAACCCAAACCGGAATGCCCTGAACCGCTAAACCCCTCAACCCCTAAACCCGAAGCCTCTCAACCCTAAATCTCTAAACCCCTGAACCCCGAAACCCTACACCCGTAAACCTTAAGCCGGAAGGACAACGGGTTGCCTGCCAACTGGTTTTCCAGCGACTTCGACGACTCCGCGTGGCCATCGGCTACTGAATACACGGCGTCGGAGGCGGTATCTGGACCAAGGGTTCTTTAAGCGTTCCTTAAGGGGCCACTAGGTACCACGTAAAGTGATTATTTAGGCAGGGTTTGCTAGAGGGGCTTTATTACTTAGAATAGAGATTTGGAGCATACTATCGTATGTACTTAAACATAAGAAGGAATCATGAGGAAAATATTCCTAAGTATTTAGGCGTCTACACCAGTGATTTTGGACTGGGGCTTCCGACATTGAAGCGTCCCTGTTCTCAGGGTGTCGCAGCGCGAAGGATCCTTCTATGTAGACTGTATGGGTTAGGGCGGTTTACGGTTTTGGATTCAGGGGTTAGGGTTTAGGGTTCCGTTGTTGGTTTAGGTTCTGTGTTCGTTTGGAATCCTTGAATCATAATGTAGGAACCTGATTAAGAAACCCTGGGCCTATAACCCCCAAAATAGTAGGATTCATATAAGGAACCCTAATAAAGGCCCAAGGTTACTTAATCAGGTTCCTACATTAAGTAATTTTTGAAAGCTCCAGTGGAGGCTGGCTGGGGCCGCACACCGACGTACTCAAACGGGCAGCGCTTGGCTGGCAAGAGGGCCTAAACTTAAAACACATGCAGCCTTAAGCTGTAGTCTCTAAACCCTATAAACCCTTAGCCGCGCTTTCGTTGTTGTTTAGACGGGTGTTTGACTTGGGTATGAAGTTGCTAAGGTCAAGCAGGAAACACGTCTGCTACATTTCCGCAGGGCGTATGTATGTATGTATGTATGTATGTATGTATGTATGTATGTGTGTGTATGTGTACATACATATACATATACATATTCAAGCACTTTTAAGCCCTGAGTTAAACTGTACAAAGCGCTGACACCCCAATAAATCGTTTGTAGAACCTTACCGGTACCGGAATCTCACGATAGGCATGTGGACCCCCAGGGATAGCTCCGAGGTGTGGAACCATCACATCGCCACTGACACGCGAAACAGCCAGCCCCAGCTCTGTTGCGACTACTGCCGATGAGTGTTTGGACCCGACCCTTGGACCATTCAAGTCTTCAGGTCCCTAAGCCCCCAAACCCTGAACTATTCAAGTCTTCAGGTCCCTAAGACCCCAAACCCTGAACTATTCAAGTCTTCAGGTCCCTAAACCCCCAAACCCTAAACTCTAAAAAAGGGGTCAACCTGCCCATGTAAGGTTTGCTGCAGCTCTCACCGGGGTTCGAGTTTGGGGATTGAGAGGCTTGAGGTTTGGGGTAGGGTTTAGGGTTTAGGGTTAAGTGTTTGGAGCTGGGTTTCGGCCCGCTTCAGTTGCGAGAGGTTGGAACAGGTTAGCTTCACGTCTGCAGTGAGTCCGGAACCCTAGGGAGAAGACAGCAAAAAATGTGCAAGAATGACCGGAATTTCAGCCTTAAGGGGTTTCCTAATTCTGTCCTAGCGTTGGGGACAATCTGTATAGTTGCTATATAACTTAAAGGATCCCTTTAAACCCTAAAGCCCTAAACCCCTAAACCCCTAAAACCCCTAAAAGCCCTACAGTACCCTTATAGATCCCTTAAAAGGTTGGGTTTTGGAGGTTTGCTATATAGGTACCTGGACCGTTCGGTCGTCTCGCAAGGACCCGGCAGCCACCAGCAGCAGGGCCCTTCCTTCGGTTACATCACCTGTGACCCCAAACCCTACAAAATAGTAGGTTCTGACCCCTTAATTAGAGGGTAGAACCCTTAAAAGAGTAGGTTTTTGGAGCCCCAGGAAGCAGCAGTAAGCCACAAATTCACCCCTAAACCCCTAAACCCCTAAACCCGAAACCCTAGAATGAACCGGAAACCCCAAAGCTCTGAAGCCCAGACTCCCTCAGCCTTGCACCATCAAGCCGAATGAACCTTCAAACCCTTGTAGAACCCATGACGGGAACGCTTAAAGGAACCTATTTAGAGGGACCCTAAACCCTACAAGCCCGAATCACTAAACCCTAAACCTTTTTCGAGTGACCCTCAACCCTGAACCCGTTCGAGGGACCCTACCTATACTCTCCCTTGTAGTTCCTTTTTCATTTCTGGTTTAACCAATATTATGTATTTAGGATCCGATAAGGCAACCCCTAAACCCTAAACCCTAAACCCTATAAACCCTAAACGAAAAGGAACTACAATGGAGGCTATAAATACTCCCTAATTGGGATTCCCGTAACCCCATGCAAGGTTCCAAAGGACCCAATAATTAGGTACTTTTTTGTGTAGGATAGTAGGTATGTAGGTTGGGTTTAGGGTTTAGGGTTTAGGGGTAGTACTTGAGAGAGTATATATGATGTTTTATGCACTTGGAGACTATAGGAAATCCCTCAGCCGCTGCTCGAGGAAGGCCGTCCTTTGCGGTGGGGACTCGTCCTGCACGGGCTCAGATGGCCGATTCCTCTGGGGCTCAGCAGCTTGGCTCTTGTTTAAAAATTTTAGAGAGGTTTAGTGTGTAGGGTTTGGGGTTTTGGCGTTCAGGGGTTTAGG
Source organism: Symbiodinium sp. clade A Y106 (assembly GCA_003297005.1). Lineage (NCBI taxonomy): Eukaryota > Dinophyceae > Suessiales > Symbiodiniaceae > Symbiodinium > Symbiodinium sp. clade A. Next base: position 41,964 of record BGNK01000925.1, read on the forward strand.
TTTAGACTTCATAGGGGTTTAGGATGGTTTCGGGTTTATGGTTTACAGGTTTCAGTGTTCAGGGCTTCGGTGTTTTTGAACCTCTTTGTGTTCTTGGTTTCTTGCTTTTGGTTCGCGTTGGGGGCCTCAGCAACTTGGCGCCCAGATCCAGGCCGCCAAACTAGGGTGTGGGTAGAGTCTTCAAAGAGTTCGGGACGCATTGGAGAGAATTCCACATCTTCGAGCATCACCCATAAACACGTAGTACACGCCTCTGGCCTAGCAGTACGTATCCTCAATCTTCAACCAACCCACAACACATGCTACTCAGGATCTGGAGCGAGACAACAAGATGCTTTTCCGCTTCTCCGGGGATGCCACGGTTGCGATGAGTGCAGCTGTCTTACCACATGCGGCGGTGGGAATGTGGCTCTTTGTTCTCGGTCTCTTATCCGGGTGACCGAGAAGTAGAAAGTACTTTGACGGTCCATGTACTTCTGTAGGTCTGTACATTGGCCCCAAGCTTACTATTCAGGAATGCCGTTCAGGCCGCAGTCTCTGCTATATGGCTGCATGGAGCCGTAGGACATTGTAAGTATAGCACTCCAGCATGCAACTAAAGTTGTAGGGTTTGAGGGTTTAAAGCCGTTGGGGGTTTCTTCGAACTACTGAACCCTCAACCCTAAATCCTGAACCATACAGGTGGCTGAACACACAGGGGGATGCTTAGGCCTGAATGTACTTATTGGGAGCCTTTAAGGCCTTAGCATATACTATATGGGTACATGGAGCCTTAGGATTATGTTGTTACAACTAAACCCATAAAGTGTATATTGGTGACGGATGATTGTATTGGGGAGTATTGGTGCCTGGCTTGTGGCATGCGGGCAACAGTGTTCCAACGTCCTGCTTCTTCTTTACGTCAAGTTTGCATCAAGTAAGTTATCTTTAGATTCTCTAGGGTATCTGTGGCCACCAAGAATCCTGACCCTACACCCAGGATGGATCGTATCAGGCCGAGTCACTCCCAGGCCATTAGGATTTTGGCCACGATCTCTGAGTGTTTCGAATAGCCAGTGCATCTGTTGTGGTCCGTGGTCTATGTCAGGAATTAGATTTGACGGTTTCAATTGAAATCCCGGAAGCTCGGAATCCCACCGCCAGCTGTTCTTTGCATTCATGAGCAGGCTTCCAAATTCGAGTCGTTTCTCACCAACGTCGGTGCAGGGTCTTCACGATCCCAAAGCTCCAGACTCTACAGCCGTAGGCTGTTGCAAAGACAGGGCTCGCCCTAAACTATGAACACTGAACCCTAAACCCAAACACGAAGCCCTGTAAACCTAAACACCTAATCACTAAATTAAACTACCTTCGCTTGGGCCGGCTGAAAACATGCAGTTCCTCTCGAGCCTGCAAAGTACAGGCTCATGCGTTTCAGTAGGTGTCCGGTGCAGCCGTTCCAAAAGCGCCATCTGGATCGAATCCACCCTGAACCCCTGAACCTTGAGGGCTAAGACCCCAAACCCTAAACCCCCGGACCCTCCCAGACCTTCCAAAACCCCTTAATTAAGGAATATGCCTTAGATCATATTAGGGATCCTATTATAATTTAAGGTATATTCCTTAATTAAGTGTTTTTGGAAGGTCTGGGCTTAGGCCCTAAACGCCTCAAACCTCAGCGCATTTTATGATTCTATTCTATTAGCATCCCTCCCCTAAGTCTTGCATGTGCACGGCTTCTAGACCCCCAGACCTTCCAAAATCCCTTAATTAAGGAATATACCTTAAATCATACTAGGGATCCTAATATGATTTAAGGTATATTCCTGAATGAAGGGATTTTGGAAGGTCTGGGCCTTCATGAATGAAGGGGGTTCAGCGGGGACAAGCAGACGCTTCCTGAAGCCCAAACCGCACCCATCGTGCCCTAAACTTCCCTGAACCTCAGGCCCTGAAGGTCTACCTGGGGATCCAAAAGCCTACCGTTTTAGGGGATAGACCCTCCAATTAAGGGGTCATAACCTACTATTTTGTAGGGTTTGGGGATACGGGTAGGGGTTAGGGTTCAGGGTGGTACGTCCTAAGGGTTTACGGTTTAGGGCTTTTTGCAAAAAAACCCTCCCCAAACCCAGACCCCTGATACCTCAACCCAATGCTTTCTTCTTGGGGACCAAGTGACCCTTAAACGTATGGGCCCTCTAGACCCTTCTAAATACAATGAATCCTTATTATGGGCTTTTGAACTTTAAACTCTTTCAGGGAACCCTAAACCCTAAACCCTCCTTAAACCCAAAACCCTGCTGTAAACGGAACGCTGTAACGAACCCTTCAAGGAGCCCTGCGAGCCTTCGTCCTTACCTGTAGGCTCATACCCCCAGACCTTTCAAAATCCCTTAGTTAAGGAATATATACCTTAAATTATAGTAGGATCCCTAATAATATGATTTAAGGTATATTCCTTAATTAAGGGATTTTGGAAGGTCTGGGTACCTACCCCTGGTTTAGGGTACCGACTTTTGTATATAGCAGATCCTAACCATAAAATGAGGTACCCCCCAAAAAGGTGTAGGGTGCGGTTGATGATATAAGTCCTGCATTACCCATAACAAGGAATATACCATAATTCCCCTAGGGTCATTAAGGTAATGCATGATTTATATCATCAACCCTAAACCATAAACCCTAAAACCCTATAGATCCCTTAAAGGAACCCCTTAAACGTACCCTTATAGACCCCTTAAAAGGAACCCCAGGATTTATATCATCAACTGTATGAGACTCTAGGAAAGGAACAGACGAATCAGTCCCGCACTCCGCTAAAGTCCACTGCTGTGAGCCCGATGCCAAGGCCCCAAGAAGTTAAACTTGTGGGGTGGTACGGGTTTAGGCTTGAGGGCCTAGGGTTGAGGGTGTAGAGTTTAGGGTTTAGGTTTAGGGTTCCTAGTTTAGGGTTGAGGGTTCAAGGTCTTTTGACCCCGCGAACTCACAACAGCTACTGTAGGCTCTGTTTATTTGTATCCAAGTATTTATGTGGGGGATGATAAAAAGCCCGGTTAAGGGAAAGTAGAGCGACCCCGCCCCCCAAAGGAGTACATGTGCATTTGCCCGGTAAAACGATAAGAGTAGAAAAAAAGGATAACGTCAAGAAAGAAGATCGGCATGGCCAGTTCAACTTTCATGGCAAAGCGACCCTAAACGAGGCATTTCCAGTACTAAATTTGTACTACAACCAAGCACGATCCAGCCTGACCGCCAAACGAGTCATTTCCGGTACTAAAGTTGTACTACAACGCAGCACGCTCCAGCCAGGACCCCAAACCAGGCATTTCCAGTACTAAAGTTGTACCACAACCAACACAGCCCAGCCAGGACCCTAAACGAGGAATTTCCAGTACTAATTAGAGTTAAACTACAACCAAGCACACACAATCCAGCCAGGACCCCACACGACGCATTTCCAGTACTAAAGTTGTACTACAACCCAGCACAATCCAGCCAGGACCCAAAACGAGGCATTTCCAGTACTAAAGTACATGATGTTGGGTCGTGTTAGGTCGGTCCTGGGTTTTGGAGGCATTTCCAGTACTAAAGTTGTACTACAACCCAGCACAATCCAGCCAGGACCCAAAACGAGGCATTTCCAGTACTAACGTTGTACTACAACTCAGCACCATCCAGCCAAGACCCAAAACGAGGCATTTCCAGTACTAAAGTTGTACTACAACACAGCACAATCCAGCCAGGACCCAAAACGAGGCATTTCCAGTACTAAAGTTGTAGTACAAACCAGCACAATCCAGCCAGGACCCAAAACGAGGCATTTCCAGTACTAAAGTTGTACTACAACCCAGCACAGTCCAGCCAGGACCCAAAACGAGGCATTTCCAGTACTAAAGTTGTACTACAACCCAGCACAATCCAGCCAGGACCCAAAACCTCCGTAAAGGTCATGATTTCAACATGATGTTGGGTCGTCAATCCAGCCAGGACCCAAAACGAGGCATTTCCAGTACTAAAGTTGTACTACAACCCAGCACAATCCAGCCAGGACCCAACACGAGGCATTTACAGTACTAAAGTTGTAGTACAAACCAGCACAGTCCAGCCAGGACCCAAAACGAGGCATTTCCAGTACTAAAGTTGTACTACAACCCAGCACAATCCAGCCAGGACCCAAAAGGAGGCATTTCCAGTACTAAAGTTGTACTACAACGCAGCACAATCCAGCCAGGACCCAAAACGAGGCATTTCCAGTACTAACGTTGTACTACAACTCAGCACCATCCAGCCAAGACCCAAAACGAGGCATTTCCAGTACTACAGTTGTACTACAACCCAGCACAATCCAGCCAGGACCCAAAACGAGGCATTGCCAGTACTAAAGTTGTACTACAACCCAGCACAATCCAACCAGGACCCAAAACGAGGCATTTCCAGTACTAAAGTTGTACTACAACGCAGCACAATCCAGCCAGGACCCAAAACGAGGCATTTCCAGTACTAAAGTTGTACTACAACCCAGCACAATCNCAGCACAATCCAGCCAGGACCCAAAACGAGGCATTTCCAGTACTAAAGTTGTACTACAACCCAGCACAATCCAGCCAGGACCCAAAACGAGGCATTTCCAGTACTAAAGTTGTACTACCACGCAGCACAATCCAGCCAGGACCCAAAACGAGGCATTTCCAGTACTAAAGTTGTACTACAACGCAGCACAATCCAGCCAGGACCCAAAACGAGGCATTTCCAGTACTAAAGTTGTACTACAACGCAGCACAATCCAGCCAGGACCCAAAACGAGGCATTTCCAGTACTAAAGTTGTACTACAACCCAGTACAACCCAGCACAATCCAGCCAGGACCCTAAACGAGGAATTTCCAGTACTAAAGTTGTACTACAACCCAGCACAATCCAGCCAGGACGCAAAAATGGCATTTCCAAAAGTTGTACTACAACCTAGCACAATCCAGCCAGGACCCCAAACGATGCCTTTCCAGTACTAAAGTTGCACGACATTGTCTACGGATGGTCCCTTGCAAGTGCGGTAGGCGAAAAGCTCAGAAAGCAATAGGGGACGCGCTAATTCAAAAACAAAAGCAGCATGAACAAGTAATTTTGACGCCGACTCATGTGGGTATTTCCGACTTCTCCCAAAACCCTCAAAAACGATAAGAGTTAAAAAAGTANAAAAGTAGATGTGGGTACTTCCGACTCCTCCCAAAGCCCTGTAAAACGATAAGAGTAAAATAAAACGATAACTGTTTTGAGGGACAAGCAGATGGACACGGAATTTTCACGCATCCCCATGTGTATATATGTACATACAAACTCTGTGTGTGTGTGTGCATAGATACTCAGATTAGGATTCGGCTTGTGACTAGGATTAGGTCAGGTTAGACTCGACCAGTTTAGATTAGATAGATAGATGTACCGGTCGACGGATAGATAGACAAGGAGGCAGAGAGAGATTGAGACAGAGAGGGATACAAAGAAAGAGAGATTAAACAAACGGAAGGAGAGAGCGAGAGAGATGAACACAAGACGCCCTAGACCCTAAACCCTGGCCCCCCAAAACCCCTAAACCCTAAGCCCCTAAAGTTAAATCCCCAAAAATACGGCTGATGGACAAAATCCTGCATGTCCTTATTTAAGGTCATGCAGGATTTTGTCCATCAACAGTATCTTTGCGAGGACTGGCTCGGCGCGCCGCGGATTGTCATGGGACCAAATCCGATGCACCCCGACATCAGGTTTTGGGGCTTTGGGTTTACGGTTTGGGATTTAGGGTTTATAGGTATGGTTTAGGGGTTTAGGGTTTGGGATTTAGGGTTTATAGGGTTTAGGGTTTGGGATTTAGGGTTTATAGGGTTTAGGGTTTAGGGTTTAGGGTTTGGGATTTAGGGTTTATAGGTTTTTTTTGGTTTAGGGGTTTAGGGTTTAGGGTTTATGGTTTGGGATTTAGGGTTTATAGGTTTTTTTTGGTTTAGGGGTTTAGGGTTTAGGGTTTATGGTTTGGGATTTAGGGTTTAGGGCTTCCCTTTTTGGGCTTGAGGTTTCACCGTTAGGGTCCCATGTTCTTCTATTCTATGTACTCTCTGTGGGCTTCCCCTTGGGGTTTGAGGTTTCACCGTTTTTTTCGCCAAGGGTCCATGTACGACATAGATATACTTTGGCCTGAATGTACTCCCTATATAGGTGCTGTAGGGCCAAAGTAGAGAATACATAGGTACGTGCAAATGTATACGGATGATGGGGGTTGCGAGCTTAAGAGGTTTAGGTTGGCTACTGCCCCCACTCAGTAACAGGTGGATAATCTTCATCATATAGATATATTAGGACCTTAATAGTAGCCCCATTGTAGACTGTTACTGTATGTACCCAAGGTTTAGGGTTTGTACCGCCAAAGGGGCTGGAATGTACATGGCCTTAAGATTCAGAGGTTCTGGGAGTCTAGGTTTTAGGGTTTTGTCGGTGATGGCGTAGAGTGCGCACTCCTGAGCTCTTTAAGGGCTTTGGGATTTTTTCAGGGTTTAGGGCAGGCTTGAAGGGTCAGGGGACTTAGTAAGTTGGTGATAAGTAGGGTTGCAGTAGCCCTTACAATGGACTCGAGACTCCCTCAACGAGGCCCCCCAATTCTAAAACCTCAATGTTACTTGAAGGGTCAGGGGACTTAGTAAGTAGGTTATAAGTAGGGTTATAATTAGGGTAACTCCATTTAGGGCACTTCTAACTCTACTTATAACTTATAACCTACTTATTAAGTCCCCTGTCCCTTCAAGTGGTTCGTGCGATCCGGAGTCTCGGTCCGGATGTAGGAATTCGGGTTGTCTCTGCAAGTTCTTTAACCCTAAGGCGCTAGGGACTCATATTTTGAGGTTTTTGGGCCCAAAGACCATACTATTCATACTATGTAGGGCTTTTGGGCTATTTTGAGCCTTAGGGTAAGACTTTAAGAGGCCAGAGAAAGATGATACGGGTATTCGCGGCATTAGAGTTGGAGGACTTCGAACGTTCTTGGTGGAGTCTGCTTGCTTTTGCGAAATTGCATGTGGCTGCAACGACTAAGGCTCAACGATGGGTAGAAGACTTAGACTTAGAGAATGCTCTTGTTGAGTGTTTTTGGTCGTGTTTCGTTTAATTACTTATAAGGGTCCATGTACTAGATACACTGGCCCTAAAATACTTATACACGGGTAACATGGAGGCCATAGTATGTACTGTATAAGTACATGGATGATTACAGGGTTTCGAAGCCCTAGAACATTTGGGTCTGCGGTTGAAGCCCACCCGAACTGCCACACGTGCGCCTTTCATTTGCCTTCCCTGGGGGTCCTTGTACCTTTGTTCCCATATTCGCCTTGAAGTACCTACATGCCCTGTACTCTGCTATACATACTATGTAGGTAGGTGTATCGAAAGCACCTCATCGATGCCCACCCACAAGTCCACGGAGCACTCCTTACCACACCTTTTCAGCCTTTAGCCCTTCCCCGCCCCCCCCCCCCC
>BGNK01000925.1:49658-80984 GCA_003297005.1 Symbiodinium sp. clade A Y106
GCGGTAGCTGTGGCCACTGCACAGCAGGCTCCAGATTTGGGCTCGAAACGAGTTCTAACCCTAAGGGTCCATGTACCCAAATAGTATATACTTTGGCCTGAAAGTAGTCCCTATTTGGGTACTTTGGGGCCAAAGTATGTGCTATTTGGGTACATGGACCCTTAGGGTAAAGGGGCACAAGGGCTTGAAGCCTACCGGGATAGAATCTGGGATTTGCGATTCAAGATTTAGGAGTCGAGAAGCAATCTCGAAGCCCGGCTACGTAGGATCCGTTTGGGATCCGAGATAGAAAACAACTAAGGAACCTATGCAATGGACAGGGCGCAAGTGCCAAAGCAGTAGGGTTTTAGGTCCCCCATAGGGTGAAAGAGCCCACTATCCCTAAGGGTCCAAGTACCTAATAATCATATACTCTCCTAAATATTGAGCTACATAGCGGACATAACTACTATCCTAAACCCGAGTACCTAATTAATGGGTCCTTTGGACCCTTAGGGTTATTTTCGGTTTAGAGTCTTATTCAGGAGCCACGTCCCTTTTAATTCCAGCTAGGATTCCTTCATATACTTACCTGTAGTAGAATGCAGCCCAAAAACCGACTGTCATCATTTGGCTTCTACCGGTATTATGGGCAGTAGCTGTCCCTTATATACAGCCTTGTAATATAGATGAGTTAATCAACCCAAGATATGGTTATGAAATACAGATAGTCGCCTGGTATAGTGACATCATCCAAAAGTGGCTCATGGGTAGGGGTTAAAAGAAGAGAACGTAAGTTATTAGTAGATGGAGCTCATGTCTATAGCCCTATCACAATCCCGCCAACGGACCGCGTCAAGGGTGATCCCGTAGTCAAACAAATAGAGAGAGCATTAAGTGATAAGGGGCATTTAGCTGCTGAGCCCGATAATGTTTAGCGTATTTTTTCGAAAAAGGCCAATAGAAACCTAATGCCAATGATAGACACATGGTTGCGCAGCGCCGAGTTCTGAAATCCGGGGCTTGAGGCTGGTTTAGAAACCAACAAATACGGCCAGATCGGGAATATATTCCGGCGAATGTCAACGTGAGCTGAGCCTAAGCTTGCCGGGACAAACCAAGGGCCCAACCCCAAGAGTCCCTAGCCAACCGAAATACACGGTTTAGGGTTTGGGGTTCAGGGTTTAGGGGTTAGGGGTTTAGGGTTTGGGAAATACAACAAATTTCCGCAAACCATCACAAACTGCAAATAACCTTTACAGAGCCCAAGAGACAGAGAGTAACAATAAACCTTAACCCTTCTCTGTAGGCTCAAGACAGCCCACAGGCAAGTCCTAAATCTAAGCTCTAAACAGCTGGAGAACCTCAAACAACCCCAATACATCACCGGGCCGAAAGTTTCGACCCACTCGTCTATCATCTTACATACAGGCTCTTGCGGAGTAGCGGAGTACCTCGAAGTGTCATTTACCCTACGCAGGCTAGCGGAGTAANAGTTTCGACCCACTCGTCTATCATCTTACATACAGGCTCTTGCGGAGTAGCGGAGTACCTCGAAGTGTCATTTACCCTACGCAGGCTAGCGGAGTAATTTCTACCCCGTTTTAAAATTACAATACTTTTTAGTTCCGGAGGAGGCCCCAACCCTGACTTGACTTGTGCTAGGAGTCTACGGGGAAGAGGGTGGAGGGCTATGTCTTGCAGCACGTGCAAGCTAGTGGGTCGAACTATCGGCCCGGCGCAGTAGAGCCCTATAAAGGACTTGACAAAGCCCCACGCTTTTGTAGACTAATTGAGAGACTTTACCCTAAGGGTCCAAGTACCGAATAATCATAGACTCTCCCAAATAGTAACCTACAAAACTACTATCCGTAACCCAAGCACCTAATCATTAGGTCCTTTGGACTCTTAGGGTTAGAGTATAAGCCTAAGACATGTCCACAAGGGCTGAACGCCTTTTTGTTCAGCCGTTATAAGGCGAATTAAGTTTTGAACTCTGGGTTTCGAAAGCTTAAAGCCTCCTAAGATTGGAATTAACGCTTAAGGCCAGGTTTTCGATTTAGGGTTTAGGCTTCGGATGCCGGAGTTATGTAGAGCTTGAGGCTTTGGGTTTGGCATTCAGGGTTTCGTAAGCTTAAACTCCCATAAGATCAGGTTTTCGGTTTAGGGGTAAGGCTTTGGGTATAGGGCTCAGGGTGCAGGGTTTAACGTTCAGGGTTTAAACAGTAAGATTTCTCGAGCCACCCTCAAGCCCCAACAGCTTGAACTAATTTTAAATCCTGCAAACGAGACACGACAGAAGCCCTTGAACACCCTCGGAAACTCGAGCATCACCCCTGCACTCTGGAAGGAAGCTGATAGAGGCGCTGAGTCAGGCGCAATCTCAGAGCTCGACACGCGTTGTAGGTTTGACCTTCGTGCCCCAATAGGTGCACGAAAGCTATATGGTATAGTTTGCTAGAGCTCGGTGCCAAGAAGCCGCTTGTAATTACCATTGGGGTGTTCCTGCCAATCAAGAAACGGAAGGTCAGCATCTAGGCAGAGTTGCGAGGTTCAAACCTGCCAGAAATGACTTGACGTGCGGCTCTGATGATGTGCGTTTTGGAGCTTTGTTAGCTCCAAACTACTCGGCTCCCTAGTAGCACCCTTTTGCCCCTTGTTTGGTACCCTTGTCAAGGAGGGCTACTGGGGAAACAAGACTGTATAATATCAGAACGTTGTTGGCCTTTCTTTCGGGCCCTACAGGGCCGTAGGGTCTGGTTTCTAGTCGGTTGGAAGGTCGTGCAGGACTTGGGCGGTAGGGCTTCAGGGTTCAGGGGTTTAGGGTTTAGGGGTTTAGGGTTTAGGGTCTAGGGGTTTAGGGTTTAGGGGTTTAGGGTTTAGGCTTTTTGTTAAAGCTCAGTTTCTGAATGGCGACGGTACGTTTGACCAGGTTTGTGAGTTTCTGCGATCTTTTGTTGGGGAGTTTCAGGGATACATCATGGGGACCCTTAGGGGGTAAGGGGGAGGGGGTAGGGGACCATACTTCCTGAAATAGGCCTTTTTAGGTCCTTATTATGGGCGTTAAAGGCCCCCCACCCCCCTAAGGGTCCCTATGAGTACCGGAGCTGAGCGGCTGGCGGGCTGAAATTATTACAAATGGTAGAATTCAGCCCACAGCTGGCGAAGGCGACGACGAGGACGGTGAAGAAGACTGCGATGTCACGTTGGGCGCTCGCGATATGTATGTATATATACATACGGGAGGTTGCCTTTAAGCGCGGTTGAAGAGTGGAAAGTAGGGTGGCCATAATGATCTTTGGACATGTTTTTTACTTTTCGGAATGAGGCGGGGCCCGAACTAGGGCTAGATAATCCCCATGTTGGCGCTAGATTAGCGATAGTTTGGCGCTAGAGCAACAAGCTATATCCTCATAGAGTGTACGGATTTGTATTANNGGGCTAGATAATCCCCATGTTGGCGCTAGATTAGCGATAGTTTGGCGCTAGAGCAACAAGCTATATCCTCATAGAGTGTACGGATTTGTATTAATAAATAAATGAATATATATGTATATATATATATATATATGTGTGTGTGTGTTTGTATGTTGGAGTGCTTTGTGATGTGGTGGACTTGATATCAGGCTCGTGCGGGCTCGAGTCGGCAGTGCCGACATTCTGTCGTATCCGCAATTGCGGAGCTGCCAAGGCAGCAACGTGGCATCCACGGTGCGGAGTTCATGTCTGCTACTGGGTTCTTCGGTTCAAACATTGAGGCATTCTGTTTCGGTTCTATCAGTATCGCTTGCATCAGCGTAGCCACCCCCCATCCCGTCGATTGGTGTTGCAAACAAAGACCAATGATGGTTTAACATTGTGGGGCCGGACAAGTCCACGACATCACGCTTCCAGCTTGTCACTCGGATTTATAGGCATTCACAAGATAGAAACCTTGCAGTCGTCAGACTCATGCAGCTATGTGATGGACCGAGCCACTTGTGGACCCTTAGGTCATGTTCTTCAGTCAACAACCATGAGGTCCTGGAAGCCTGGGAGTGCAAAGNGAGCCACTTGTGGACCCTTAGGTCATGTTCTTCAGTCAACAACCATGAGGTCCTGGAAGCCTGGGAGTGCAAAGACATCCGAGGAGCCCAGGTTTCTGTCACCGCTTGAAGGTACTGTGAGCAGAAACAGGTTGTCTCAGGTAGTTCTCTGGCACCCCACAAAGTTAAACCATCATTGGTCTTTGTTTGCAACACCAACCGACGGGATAGGGGGTGGCTATGCTGATACAACCGAAACAGAATGCCTCAATGGTTCAGCCGAAGAGCACAGTNTGCCGTGGATGCCACGTTACTGCCCTTATAACTCGGGGCATATTCCAACTCTCCTGTTCCTGTCTAGACCTTTCATAAATTCGATATTTGTCTGCGCTAGTTCACTTTTCCCATGCTTTGTCACTTTTCATCTGTTGACAGTACGGTTGAGCCAACCAAGACTTTTCTCTTCCAAACGAGGCGGGGCCCGAAGGTACGCACCATTTCGGCCACGTTCAGGCAAAATCATTTAGACAGTAGCCCAATATATGTATAGTGTGTATATATATATATCTACACTATACATAAACAGATAAGTATTTATACGCATATAATTAGGGTTTAAGGGTTCAGAAGGGTTATCATCGGGCAGGATCGCTTACCAGTTGTGTTTTGTTTTTATGTTGGAGCTTTCTTGGAGCTTTCTACCCAGATTCGACTATCCACATTTCGGAAGTTAGTTCCGACGTGCTCGGACCTCAGTTAAACAAAGTGTAAAAGGCCTCGAATATTTTAGGTGCTGTTGGGATATCTCCAGCCGATCTGTAAACCATATACATTAAAGCTTTAGCCCGATATCGCAGCAGACAGAATATGCACACCCAGATAATGACCAGAAAGACCTTTGAGGGCCAGGCGGAACCCTGGAAGGACTTACAGAGAAACACGTAGGGCTTCGATCTTAGGAGTTATCATGACGGCTTGTGTAAGTATTCCGCATATGGTTGCTTAGGACCCTTTGGGCAATGGCCCCGAAGTCAATGCGCCAGTTTTGGCCCTGAACGACCACGAACCCAAAAGGGCGGAAGCCCTAAATCCTGATAGAACCGTTTTACCAGCCCTTTGCACAACCTTGAAACGGGCCTACGAAACCCTAAGCCGCAATTGGAGCGAAACCAGGCACACGACATGCACAAGTCAGTCAAGATGAAGGTAGTTATGAATGGGGGATGGTGAAGGCTTTGTCATGGTATGTGAAGAACATGGATAAGAACCTTGACGCGAACACCAATCGCGAGAACGTCCGAACAGTGTTTCAGAGAACGTCAATCATCATCCTCACCTACACCATCGCTATTTGGCAAGAGCATCAAGAAGGACTCGGAAGGACAGAGTCCTCGTGAAGCAAGGCATGGTGTTGGAGCGTAAGGAAGCAATCACCAAGAAGTGCGCCGAGCTCCGCATTGAGAAGTTGGCCGATGTCCCAAGCTTGATTGACAAGGCGTCGAGTCGCGTCTGCTTCTGCCCTTCCCGTAGTGAAATATTTCTAACCTCCAGATTCCTTCTATGAGCTGCAGTCAATACTGGGGCTGAAGGTGGCTTTGTTTGGTAGGAGGACGTGTCATAATTATTCAGATAGGCGGTTCGTGTATCATGTCCAGCCAGAGTGCCTAGGAAGGGCGAGTCCTTTTGGGATGACTTGGAATGCCGACAACAGCTCCTAACCTTCGACACGCATAAGGAATCCCAAGGTACGCACGTACACACGTACCCTCAACAACTATGGAATATCCTTAGCCTTGTCCATCTGCATCTCAAAAGATGCTGCAAGAGGGTTTTGAAGGTCTTACAGGTTTCGTAGGGTACGTTGGGTTTTAATTAAGCGTTTCCGGAAGGGTTGCTCAAGTCAGGCTTCCTTCCATGTTTTTTCGTAATGGGCTCTACAGTTCAGGATTCAGGGCTTAGGACTCCCTGCAAGCGTACTACAGGGGTGATTCAGGGCTTAGGATTCCCGTAAAAGGCTCTACAAGCGTACGACAGGGGTCAGGAGTTAGGAAGTCAGGATTTTTTTTTTGGGGGGGGTCAAGGGTTCAGAGCTCGAAGTTTAGTGGCAAGCTATGTGTATCTATGTGTGTGTGAATGAATAAACAAATACTTAAATGTGTAATATATACATATGTATATATTTATGTATTTGTATATACTAATATATATATATATATATATATATTATATACACATTCATATATGTATTTATAGGCATGGTGTATGTGTTTGTATATCCATGTATTCGTAAATGTTTAGGATAAACGGTGACTTTCCTGGTGAGTTGCAGGTTTCCGTGCATCTTCATAGAGGTTTGCCGCCAAAGCACCTAGTATCGCTTGATCCCGGAATATTCTTGGAATTAGCTATGCTGATGCCGTCAATGCCCACGGAAGTACGGCAGAAGGTCAGACGAGAGGCAATTTTGGCTAGGGGCGCCGCACCGATCGCATCAAGGTCCATGTCCGCCATGAGACGATGGTTGCTTTGCAGAAGCAGCGCCGCTGCTGAGCCCGATAATGCAGACGATATCGTCTTGGACTGAATTCGGCACGAAAATGTAATGGAAGCAGGCTCGTCAAAAAGAGCATCGGGGCCGTAGAAGCAATTTTATGCTGCCTAAAGAGACCTCCGCCTGGACTGCTTCCTTGCTTCGATAAGGAAGGAGCCGTTAAAGAACGAAAGACACAAAAACAAAAACCCGTAAACCCAACTGCCAGCATAAAACTCAAAAGCCCTATGAGATGTGAGACCCTGATTACAGGAGACCCTTAAAGGAACCCTGCAAAGGGAAGCCCTTAACACATCTCAGCTTGGAGGTTCATGGGTAGTTAGTAGTAGTTAGCTAATAAGTCGAGTTATAAGTAGGGTAAGTACAATTATAACCCATAGTAGGGGACTTATGACCCCACTTCCCAAAAGCGTCCTATGTACCTATATATATATATATCTATATCTATATATATATATAGATAGATAGATAGATAGATAGTTAGTAGAATTAGGGTTTCTATATAGGGAATTACTATTATGATTCAGGGAAGTATCCCCCATAACAGTACATAGGACCCTTTAGGCTTATAGCTACCCATGAACCTCCAAGAAGAGTCCAAGGCTTGCCTTTGACCACCGGAGCTGGCTGAACATCCCGGCCCTTCGCACAGCTGTGCAGGCCGAAAAAATAATAGGGTTTAGGATAGGGGCCTTTATGGGTTCCTTTAAGAGTTCCTTTCACAGGGGCCTAAAAGGATTATTTTATGAGGTACTTTCAGACGGTTTAGAACTTTAAGGGGGTTCAGAGTAGGGGCTTGAATGATTACCAATACAATTTTTGGGGGTTCCTTATTATAATTATAGTAGAATGGGCCTCCAAACCCTATTCTAATTAATAAGGTTACCATATTAGGTCAAACATGAGCGCCTTGATGAGTGGAATAGGTTCCTTTAAGGGCACCTTTTAGAGATCTATACGGGTTAGCTGCTAAGGGTTGTATGTGTTGGATTCACGGGTTTCTTGCAAAGGGTTCTTTAGAGGGTTTTTGTATGCTTTTGCTAGTCCCTCGCTGGCGGGTTTTCGTATTTAGGGGGTTTCGAGACTTCGGGTTAGGGAAGAAGGCTTCTTTTGGAGTGTTCCTGCAAGGGCTCTAGCAGGTTTTGGGGGCGAAGGGTGGTGTGGACTTAGGGGTTTAAGTTAAAGTTTAGTGACATTCAGGATTTACGACTTTAGGGCACACTGGTGCACGATTTAAGAGTTTAGGCTATAGCCACTTACGGTTCAGGCATGAGAACTAGCTCTTGGGGTTGAGGAGTTCTTTGCTTTTTTTGTTTCGAGTTTAGACTTGTATTTTCGTCCAGACCTATGCAGCTATGCACTGGAACTTCCTAGGAGCCACTAACACACATCGACATGCAAGCGTTCGGGAGGGATGTCCCTGTATACCAACGACCTAGTACTAGTGGTAGATCCGAATCTGCAGATGGTTGGTACAGAGCCGGAACTTCAGTCAATGTTCCAAAGACTCTCCCTCCCTCCCTCCTTCCCTCCCTCCCTCCCTGCCTCCCTCGCTCTTTCTCGCTCTCTCTCTCTCTCTCTCGCTGTCTCTCTTTGCGTGAGCCTTTATGCATGCATCATATCACACAAGATTAGACATGACCATTGTATATTCACACACACACACTTGTATTTACATTTAGTTGTTGATTCATCTGCTTAAGAAAAACCCTCAGCCCCCAAAGCCCTAAACCCTAAGCCGTAAACCCTGAACGTAAACGCAAGCCCTAAGCCCTAAACCCCAATCCCTGATCCCCTATCCCTAAACCCTAAGCTCTTAACCCTATAAGCCCTCAACCCTACTCCCTAAACCCGACTTGGAGGCATGGAAAAGATTCTTGGTCGAGGCGCTTCACACAGGCGGCTCTGCGGTGAGGTGTTGGGGCCGGACTTGCGAGCTCTCTCTTTGACCCAAAGGCTCCTTCATGGGTTTCCTTCAAGGGTTGTACAAGGGTACCATACGGGCTTAGGGCATAAGGGTCCATGTACCCAGATAGTACATACTTAGGTCCCAAAAGTAATTAAATAGGGACGACATTAAGGCCAAGGTATATGATATATGGGTACATGGACGCTTAGGGCAATATAGAAGCCTGAATAATTGCCGATTCAATGCTATTCCTTAGGGTTGCCTAATCAAAAATGTAGTACTCATAGTTCTGATTACACCCTAAACCCTAAACCCTAATCCCTCAAGCCCAAACCCACCAGGGGTGCCAGTGACTGTTTGCACCAGGCCTGCGACACCCTACAGTGAACCCCAGAAAGTTGGAACATGGATTTAGGACGATTAGTGCTGGGATCTCCTATAAGTTACCTTAAGGGAATGAGGATAATGATGTTCCAACTTTCTGGCTTCTACTACACATGGACATTTGCAGGGTGGTTGTCACTCGAAGCTTAAAGGGGGCTAGGCTGCAGGGTTCGTTGTAACGTCGCTAAGACGTTAATAATAATCATGCGGTGTAGGGTTTCAGCTGTTCCAAAGTTGAGATGAATGTAGGTGAGGGGTTTATGCAGGGGAACTTAATCCCACCTACAGTACTGTAGAAGCCTGAACAATTTGTTCCTTAGGGTTCCTGTAATATGTACCCCCCCCCCTCCACAGAAGAACGCAAGACCACAAACGACAATCAATTATTCTATTTTTTCTTGCTCCAGATTTGGACCCCTATACTAGCCCACACAGTAACCCCTAGGGTTAAAGAGCCCTTAACAGAACCCTTCGGTGGAATGATTGAGGCCGCTATGACACCTTCATCTCACGTTTTGTGATCCCTGTGAATCTGAGCTTTGTGTGCAGTTGTTCATAGCAGGATTCTTATCAGTGGCTGGTTGTTGTTCTTCAAGCAGGGCATCGTTTCTACCACTGACTGCAATGTAGTCGTGTTGTTACCAGTATCTGTTGAATAGTTGCAGCACCCGTGTAATATTTATAACTCGTTATTATGGTCTTGCAGAACCTTTATTGATTCATTTGCAGACCCTTCTGCTGCCCGTATAGAACCCTTAAGTAAGCAGCTCTCACCCTAAGCCTCCATGATACTTTGGCCTTCAAGTACCGATATAGGAACCCCTTATTGGTCAGGGGATGTCGCATGCGCTCTTCGCATCGCGAGGGCGTAGCTGACTCGTTTTACACGCGACCGGCACAGCTTTAAGGGCTTCGTTAAGATTCAGAAATAAGGATTTTGCGAAAGTTTAGGCTTCAGGGCTGGAAGCTTTCAGGGTCTGGGGTGTAGGAGTTGAGGGTTTCTGATGTGTAACAGTGTAACTGTAAAGCTCTAGAGCTCAAGCCAGAATGTCGGGGCTTCATTCCCGAAGTGTGCTCGAACCCCGAAGAACCCTAAACCCCCAACCCCCTACTGTAAACCCTAGACAAGGTCCATGTACCCACATTCTATACACATATCTACATATATGGGTAGTTGTCAAAATTAAGGTCCCTTTTTGGGTATCCTAAATAATCGGTGCCGTATTATCATAGGGACCCAAAGAGGGACCATAATTTTGACAACCACCCATATAGGACCCCTAGACCCTAAACGCGTAAGCCCCTAAACCCTAAACCTAAGGCGCGAGGAAAGGCAAAAGGACGCCCCGATAAAATGGTGGAGATTATAACCTGCGAGCCCAGTCACAGTGGGTTGCTGTTGCTTACGTTTTTACGGTGAAGGGCTGTTTTTATTTAGGGTTCAAGGCAGTTTAGGGTTTGGAGTTCACGGCAATTTGGTGTTTGGGGTTTATTGTTCCTGAAACCGCGGATAAACCTCGAAGTACCAATCAATACCCTACAACCCTTATTCCTCAACGAAGCCTTATCTACAAGGAACCCTTACAGGACCGTGCGTAAGGTACCCATATATCCACCTTACCCTAACCTACCAAAACCTACTTTTTTTGTGGGTTCTTATTATAAACCCTAATATTTCATAGGGACCCTACAAAAAGTAGGTTTCGGAGGGTTAAGGTAGACCCCAAGCAAGTTTCAAACCTTGAGCCGTGGATGCCCAAAGCCCCGAACCATTTGGCCATAGATCCTGCCTGTAGTTTCCATTGTAGTTCCTTTTTGGGGGGTACCTTATACCCTAAGGGTCCAAAGGACCCAATAATTAGGTACTCGGGTTTAGGATAGTAGTTATGTAGCTCAATATTTAGGAGAGTAATGATTATTAGGTACTTGGACCCTTAGGGATAGGATCCTAATGATATATTTGGTTAAACCAAAAAAGGAACTATAATGGAGACTATAGGTGTGGAAGAATCTGGAAGCACCTTTGTTTGCGAGTGGTCGGTGCTAGTTCACGACGCAGCCGGGTAATTATCATCCACCTTGCGCCAGGTCGCTCCACTGGCCAGGGCCGCATCCCAAGTTAAGTTGTGAAGGGCGAGCTATGTGATATTAACCTGGGCAAAGACTAGTGCAGGCCTCTCGAGTCAAGACGCACTGGCAAGCCTCCCATCGGGAGATGTGGAACAAATGCCACCACCGGTCCGAACCACCAGAGGAACGTAGCTTATGGACATTTTGGAGACACAATGCCGTCTGGTTTTGGGACAGATGTTTCGAACCACTTCAACCGGAATATCCGTGAGTGCTTACAGCTCGGTTTTCGTGCAAGCTAATCATAGTCGAACATCCGGCTAGAGCCCGAAATGAACTGCGTGCTTCTTTTGCACTAATCCTTGCCAATGCCATGAGAAAGAGCCCTGGTGGATCCCGAAACCAAAACCTACACCCTTAAAATCACCCCGAATGGATCCGTCAACCCTAAACCCTTAAAGCCATAGATCCCTAAACCCTTAAACCTAAACCCTATATAAATCCCAAACACCAAACCCTAAACCCTAAATCCCAAACGCTAAATCCTAGACCCTCTAGCCCCAAACGCTAAATCCTCAACCCTCAATCCGTAGAAGGAGCCGAAAATCTTATATAAATCCCAAACACTAAATCCTAGACCCTAAACCCTTACCCTAAGGCTCAAAATAGCCTTATATAGTATGGTCTTTGGGCCCGAAAGCCTTAAAATGTGAGTCCTTAGAGCCCTAGGGTTTTTGTGGTTAGGATCTGTTAGCTTAAAAAGTAGCCGCCCGAAAAAAGGGGTAGGGTATGAGCCTCTAGGTAGACCCTAAACCCTAAACCCTTTAGAAGGAACCCTTCCTAGACCCTCCATCTACCCTCTATTAGACCCTAAATGCCCTTTGTGTGGGACCATATACCCCTATTTGAGGGTACAAGGAGGGTCCTGGTTAGAAGGAGCCGAAAATCCAAAAAAAAATCCCAAACACTAAATCCTAGACCCTAAATCCAAAAGAAATCCCAAACACTAAATCCTAGACCCTGAACCCTTAGAAGGAGCCGAAAAGAGCCTCCCACCCGAGGCTCCCAGCCTGGGCGAGCGCTTTCTTCGGGGCGCCTTTGCTGGCTACGTCCTGGAGCTCAGTGGTTCCCCATTTAGGGTGGGTTTAGGGTTCAAGGGTTGGGGGTTTAGGGGTGTAGGGTTTAGTGTGTAATATAGAATACTTGTATATCATATTATAAATATATATATATATATATTTATGTATATATGTATATATATATATATGTAGATTATATATATATATACATACAGAGAGAGAGAGATAAAGCAAACAAGTGCATAATTACGTCTTTAGCTAATGATGTAAACAGACATCTTAACATATACGCACGTACATGCAATCATTCATTCGATCATACATAAGTGCATACATAAGTACATATATACATACATACATACATACATATGGGCTGCCGGGGTCTGCAAGGGGTTAGGGGGCTGTAAGGCGTTTACATAACATGTTGCTCGTTGTTTGGATGTCTCAGAGGCCTGCGGCAGTGTTTACGGTTTGTAACCTTACGGTCGGTGCAACCAGGGTTTAGGGAGTTTAGGCTGCAGGGTTTACGGACGGTGCAACCAGACAGGCGATCGAGTGCTGGCCTCTAGCCGGCGGATTCGTGTCCGAGCAGAGTTGCATCATGAACTCGAATGACGAATCTTAAGTATCTTTACGGCAGAATGCGGGGTTTCTACATCAGGAATTTCTATTGTCATCTGGAGAAGTATCCCTCATAGCAGACCTAGGACCCTTTGGGGAATCACGCAGGATGTTGAGTTCGTCGACGTTGCCAGGTTTTTCTGTAAAAAGCTCAGGTCGTCTGGATTGGAGCATTATGTCATGATGGCACTCCTAATCTTCAGACCCTAAACCCTAAATGTGGCACTCATGGCTTCAGGTATTGCGCTGATTCTCCCTGCAATGAAGGTTTGCTTTGTGTCTTCTCGTCCTCCCAAGGCTAGGTTAACATTTAAAGATCTATGATGTAGTTCCCTAACTGTCTGTGTACCCATGTAGTATATACTTGGGCCCCGAAGTTGCAAGTGAGCACTACTCTTAATGCCACAGTATGTGACATATGAGTACATGGAGACGTATAATACCCTAAACCCCTGTGGTGCCCTTATTATAGAACCCTTACAGGAACCCCTTTTCCCGACCCTAAGTAGATGGACCCGTAGGGCTTATTTGAAGCATGACAGCCCGAGGCTTCGGTGATGGCTTGGTGGCTGGAACTGCACAGCGACGATAGCTGGCCCGAGGCACTTTACGGTTGGAGGTTTAGGGTTTGGGACATCAGGGGCCTCAACAGGTGGGATAATGAAGGTAGGTGGGGTAATCCCAAAATAAGAATCCGTATATAAGGGATCCTTAATCCTACTTACCTTCATCCCACCTTTTGAGGCCTCCAAGGAGAAAGGGTTCCCTTAAGGATTTAGCCTTTGGGGTTCCCTTGAGGGCTTCGTTGAAGGAGGTCAGGGGCTTAGCCTAAACTGAAAGGGTTTTGGGTTAGGGGTTTAGGGGCTTAGCCTAAACTGAAGGAGTTTTGGGTTAGGGGTTTAAAAAAACATCCTAAAACTTACATTCCTAATCAGGAATTCTAAACATCTGGGCCTTGGGGGCCCTAGACATGCAGGTTTCTGAGGGCCCAGGGAAGCCCTAAACGCCCTCACCTGAAAGGCTCCATCTCTGGATGAGTTCCTCGCCTCCGGATGCAAGCGACTGGAGGTGCTTCAGGGAAAGGGTAAGGCTTAGGGACTTTAACACTCTTTCAGGATATATATCCCAGAGGGTCCAAGTACCCAAATAGCAGGGCTTTAGGTCCCAAAATCCATACTCTGAATGGTTTTTGGACCTTGAAACCTTACTATTTGGGTACTTGGACCCCTGGGTATGTCTAAACCCTGAGCCTTGACTTGAGTTTAGTCTCTTTGGTTTAGAGTCCAGGGTAGGTGGGTTTGGGATTATGAGGTTTGAGGCTGTCCAGGATATATTTATGTTTAAACCCTGAGCCTTGACTTGAGTTTAGTCTCTGGGGTTTAGAGTCCAGGGCAGGTGGGTTTGGGATTATGAGGTTTGAGGCTGTCCCAACGAGACCTAAGTAGCTAGATGGGGAACACGTAATACCCAACCGTCAAACTAGTTCCTAATACAGAAACCCTACTTTGGATTGCGTAACTTTCTATTTGACCCCAAAAAGTTGGATTCCGGATAAGGGACAATAAATGCTGAGATTCCCTTTACATTACCCTCAAGGATTGAAGCTATTGGGTTTCCAACTTTTTGGCTTCTACTGTACTTAGGACCAATTCGGGTATTGGATCTCTCCGCAGTCTCCAGTGCAGTCCTTGGTCACCTTGTTGCTGTATTCCCTAATTAGGGTCTCAGTTCTCACCATGGTCGGATTAAACTCAACAGGAACTGCAATGGAGACTGTGGGTAGGGTTTCCAATTTCAAGATTTTGCATGTACTTCGTTGGTAGTAGGGAAAGCCAGGGAGTCCGTGTGCACGCCTGGAGATCCTTTCTGGGCGGTGGTGCCTGGAGGCCAAACAGGTCTAAGGTTTCAGCGGAATTGTCCCAATCAGGCTACTTGTTTGCCACATATTATCATTATCCCAGAACTTCTCAATACATCCCTGAACTAAACCCCAAAAGCCTAATTCCTGAGACTTCGACCCTAAACCCCGAAGTGCTTACTAAGTCTCAGGATCCGCTAGCAGCACGTGCACAGGTGGGTTCGTAGGTTCAGTATCGCCTCCGTACCCCTGGCATGCGAAAGAGCCTACTTACCGGAAAGGTTTAGGGTTTAGGGTTTCAGATATGACAGTTTTTTGAGCTCAGGGTGTTTGGAGTGAAGCTATGCATTGAACGTGGCAAGGCTTACCTCAACCGTGAATAACCAGCCCTTAAAGGGCTGCTTATTATGTTTTCCTTACTTAAGTCCTTGAACAAGCCTGTTATTCGGGGTTAAGGTGAACCCTAAACCATAAGCTCTTAAAGGAACCCTCAACCCTAAACCCCCAAACCCTAAACCCTCTAAACCCTAAACCCTAGACCATAACCATGAACCCTAACTCTATAGCCCTAAACAACTTTTAAACCTCTAGGATCTCCTTCTCGCATCCGTTGCCCTGATGCCATGTAGGTGCTCGGGGACGACGTGGCCGAAAGCTCAGCGGCTACTGGTTTCTTAGCAATTTCAATAGTCAAGTAATGCCTTGTTTAGTACCTTCCCTACACCCTAAACCTTGTTTAGTCATTACCCTGTTTAGGGGCCCGTAGACTAAGGATCCCACTATTTGGGGTGTTTCCCTGATTCCTGCAATTCCCGCCTGCTTGGTAGGTTATTGTCTTTAACTTGTGATGACGTGCAAGCTTCTGAAAGTCACCAGAGAGCCACATTACCCTAAAGGTCCACGCAAAAGGTGCCAGATACTTTGGCCTTAATGTAGTCCCTATTTAGTTACTTTAGTGCCCAAGTATATACTATATGCGTCTTAGGTTTATAGTCCCGTCTAGTAGAATGTAGGGTCTCTATGTGTTAGGAATTTCTATTCTGATTTGTGGAAGTATTCTCCGTAGCATTACCTGGGACCCTTTGGGCAGAGCTATCCGCCCTGGCCGCCCCTTTCGCCAAGCCCGTAAACCCTCCGACCTCAACCCGGCAGAATCAGCGCTTTAATGTAGATGCCCACAGACCCGGACCCCGATCTCAGGGTTTCCCTAAACCCTAAACCCTCTTTCGGGGTCAGTGTTTAGGGTTTAGGTCGAGAAGAAGCTGCTTTACATGGAGTCGAACTTGCATCTGGCGGCGGCTCCAGAGATTTCCTTAGACAGGAGTTGTCAAGGACCCTCCGGACTGTTTCACCTGGTTGGCTTGTGGCCTGATCCCTACCTTTGGTTAGTAGGGAATGGAAGAATGGTAGTAATAGTAGTTATAATTGTACCCCATTCCTCCATTCCCTGCTAACCAAAGGTAAGGATCAGCAGCGGCAGCACGAGCTGAACGTCGAAGTCACGGTTCCTGAGGTGCCGTACTGCGCCACAGAGATGGAGGGCCTCTGTATGGAGAATGAGGATGAGGGTGAAACCGCAGGACAGAAGACGCCTACTCGACCCCAAAGAAGAGGCAGCGTCAAAGCTCAACGCCACCGGAGACTGGCAGTGCTAATTGTGAGCAAAGCTTGCACGTGTCAGAGTCTCACCCCCAGCTTCATTATGCAGAGCGGGGATCCTACGAAAACAACCCCTAATAAACTGAGCAAGCAGAGGAAGACGTAATTACTCGTGCCAAACCCTAATTAAGCTTAAAATCCGAAACCTTAATGCTAAACCCTATCCGCATCTGACCAGACGTCAGAAGCTTCAAATCCAAGCTCACTCTTAGAGCACAGTTGTCTACTGTAGGGGCTTAAAACCCAAATAATTACGAATACTACTTGGGGTTCCTTATTATAAGTATAATTTAATGGGCCCCAAAACCCAATTCTAATTATGAAGACCCCTATATTCTGCAGTGCGCTACAGTCTTGGGGGTCTATCGCAACGCTACATATCCATGCGTATCGTAGCAACCTAGTGCAGAAGTGTCTTGAAGTTCGGCGTGCCTTACAGGATCTTGTAGCAAGGGTCCTCATGGTTCATACACTAGGTTCCCCAGTAGTACCCTTTTACCCTTTTTCTTTTTGGGTTCCCTTTTTAAAACCGAATAGTAGGAAAAAGGGTACCCTTATTATTAAGGGGCTACTGGGGAACCTAGTACAAGAGTGCCCTGCCTTCTGCAACTTTCAATATTGGTACCTGGGCCTTTTAGGGATGTCTCAGGACTGGGATTTCGAGTGGCGCGCACTGAACTGGCTGCCCGCCTACGGTGGCGCCAGCAAGGAGGAGAGGTTTCGCTGCGGACTTTAAAACGGCACAAAACTATACCTAAGCTTTTTAAGCCTTATTGAGGGCTTGGCATACAAAACACAAGCATCCTACCGTTTCGCGGGTACAAGCCCACGCCCCAACAAGAGTCGTTTTAGAAGCTTTCGATAATTGTGTACTTCGTTCGCCACTACGACTGCAAAGGTTTAAGGCTCATGCAACATAGTCAGTCTGACGTTCGGGGTCTTGGAGGTGCCGTTTAGAGTGTATAGGGTTTTGGGTTTTGGCGTTTTGGTTGTGGGTGTTGTTTTGTTGATTAAGGATCTTAAATGTTGGAGTGTCGGGTTTTGGCGTATTTTTGGTGCTGGGGTGTGGCGGCTTGTTTTTTTTTGTTCTGTGCGGGTTGGGGTTCCATGTGCATATATGGTAGAAGGTTTGCCCTTAACGGACATATGAGGAACCCAGTTAGGGACAAGGTATATACTGTGCACACGCATGCACGTTCGGGTTATAATGCTCAGTTATATGCCTTATGTCCTTGTTGTGCCCTTGCTAGCGA
Source organism: Symbiodinium sp. clade A Y106 (assembly GCA_003297005.1). Taxonomy (NCBI): domain Eukaryota; class Dinophyceae; order Suessiales; family Symbiodiniaceae; genus Symbiodinium; species Symbiodinium sp. clade A. Next base: position 67,047 of record BGNK01000925.1, read on the forward strand.
CCGAAACATGGAATCTGTTGACTGCATTGCAGGACCTTTGCCGCATTGCCTGAACCCGGATCCCATTTGCTTTCTCAGCAGAGCCGCTTGCAAACCAAAACTCCAAAACCTTAAACGTTAAATTCCTAAATCTCGTACATTCTTTAGACTCGAAAGCCCTAAACCCTAAAGCCTACTATAAAGTCTTCTACAAAGACTAAGAAGACAGCGACTTGAGAGAGGACCCGCTGCTGACCTCGGCCGTGGAGTTGGGGCGCAGTTGCACCGCCAAGGCCAGTGCTCAGGGTTTCGGGTTCTACTGTTGATGGACAAAATCCTGCATGACCCTAAGGACCCTAAACTATGGGAATTATGGTATATTCCTTATAATGGGTAATGCAGGATTTTGTCCATCAACCGTACGGGTTTCCTTACTTGCATTCGTGAAGGGTTGCTTTAAGGAGCCCTAGTAGCATAGTAGATAGCCTTTAACCTTTTGGGGGGTAGCAACATCCTTATATAATCCCAGTATACTCCCAAAGGTTAACCTTTAGTTCCCCAGGATACTGGACAGGTAGAGAGCCTGTGACCCGAAACCCTGGTTGAAACCCTGAAAAAGCCCGCGTTACCCTAAGGGTCCAAGTACCTAATAATCATATACTCTCCTAAATATTGAGCTACATAACTACTATCCTAAACCCGAGTACCTAATTATTGGGTCCTTTGGACCCTTAAGGGTTAGAAAGGAGTCCTTAGTGTGATTTCCTTGCGCAGTTTCTTAACAAGCTTGGTAATTTTAAGGCCAAAGTATATACTATTTGCGTACATGGACCCTTAAACCCTAAACCCTTATAGAAACCCTTGTATACAGCCACCTTAAACGAACCCTCTTTGGCGAGATGAGGGTACAGGGTTGTCCACGAAGGGGTTGAGAGTTGAGGAGTTACCCTAACCTACCAGACCCTACTATACACTCTGAACTTCAGCCTAAACCACATGGTTTGGGCGTTTGAGAAACCCCAAAACAAAACCCTAAACTCCAAAGCTCGAACCTTTGAGATGCTTTAGGACACCCTAACGGGTCCAAGTGCCCAAGTAGTAGTGCTTTAGGTCTCAAAATCCATAGCTTGCAGCTGGCTTGGCTGCCGGAACAGAACAGAACAGAACTGTGAATGGTTTGTGGGACCCGGATCCCGACTCTTTGGCATTGGTTAGTTGGACCCTTATTCAGGCTGCGACAAGAAACCGAAGCGGAGCTTTCCCAGCGATGACCCCCATCTTGAGCTATTATTCTTACCCTAAAGGTCCGAAGGACCCAATAGACAGGTACTCGCGTTTAGGATTGTAGTTATGTGGGTTACTATTTTGGAGAGTATATGTATATGATACTGTTGATGGACAAAATCCTGCATGACCCATAATAAGGAATATATCATAATTCCCATAGTTTAGGGTCCTTAGGGTCATGCAGGATTTTGTCCATCAACCGTAGGTAGGTACTTGGACCCCTAGGGATTATAGAGATGATGGGAATTGTCTGGAGTCCGTACCCGAAAAGGCTACACCTCTAGGATTCTTGACTATTGTTTCCGGTTATATGTCCCGATCAATGTAGGTTTTGGGGGTTAATGTGTGGCTTTGGGATTTGTATAAAAAGTTTTAAGAGTTCAGGGTTTAAAGGAAATAGGGACTTGGTAAGCGGGCACACAGGACTCTCCATATAGATGGTCCACTATGGAGTCATGTCAGATTTCAGCTTGCTGGCCATAATGGGCAATATCTTACTTCAGACTTATACCCCTTTATAGGAACAACCCTGCAACCGTGCAGGAGTTCCCGATTCTATTCAAGAAACGCCTCTGAAATGAAGTAGTTAATATAGGGGCCAAAATAGTTACCAATACTATCTTGGGGATTCCTTATTATATTCTAGTATAGTATATCCCAAACCACCGTTTTTTAACCCGCAAGCAGCTGCATTGGCTTCCTGCCAGGCTTCGGGCGCATCGCGGGATGCTACGGTGGAAGAGGCACAGCCACGGGATGTGCTTGGGGGGCTGGGGTGCAGGGCTCGGATTCGTAAGTTACGGAATATGCTTTGACGCGGGGCGGTTTCGGGTTGAAGATCTTTTTCAAGGCGGTCCGAACTGAGAGAGGACGGTTTAGGGTTTAGGGTTTAGAGAGAGGAACATACCTTGTGGCAATGTTTGGAGACAACGGCTGTTTGCTGGACAGGTGTTTTGAACAACTGCAACTGGAAAACCAAGGAGTACTTCCAGCTTGGGGTTCGTGTAGATATAACCTTAATGCAGTCGAATCAGATTCGGTAGTTCGTTCGCACGGATCGTTACGAATGCTATGGGCACTCAAGTAAAGACCCACGGTTTGTGCGTATTCTTGGGCAGGCTTATACTATTCATACAGGTGCATGTACCCTATTGTAATCTCACTCTAAACCATAAACAACAAGCCCTAAACCCCATATAAGCCCTAAACCCCTAAACCCCAAACCCCCAAACCCTAAGCCCCTAAACCCTGAAATGGCCCTTTGGGTTTTGGATGTGGGTCTTGACGTTCAGGGCTCAGGGCTCGAGGGTTTCATTTTCCCGGCCCATTGATCTCACCATTTAAGGTTCATACTTCGGGTCCCCTATTCATGAAAACTCCCATACTATGTATGTACGTGTATGTATATGTGTACCTGTACCTGTATATGTATATTCACATGTATATATATACATGTACATGTGTGTATACTATATCTCAAGCTGCCACAACCTGGTTTCTGTAGGTTTCTAATTCTTAAAAGACCCTCACCTAGAATTTCGATGGGCCCTGCAGGTTTTTGGGTCGTTGAAGATAAGAGGGGAGCTTCGACCGCAATGCCTTAATGAAGGCGTATACCTGAAATCAGGTTAGGGTTCCTATGCTACCAGTAGGTTTAAAATACGGTTGATGATAAAAAAAAGTTTGCATTACCCAAAATAGGGAAAATACCGCATACCATGATTCCCATAGTCTAGGGTCATTAAGGAAATGCAAGATTTATAAATATCATCAACTGTATACTCCTGAATTAAGAGCGAAGGCACCCTGGAGACATCTTACCACGGCCGTCGACTCCCTGCTGCGTGGCGCTTCCTCTGCCCTGGAGTCAGCGCAGACACTTGGCGGATGGAGAGTATGGGTTCAGGCTCGCTCTCTCTCTCTCTCTCTCGCTCTCTCTCTCTCTCTCTCCCTCACTCTCCCTTACTATAATCTTTATTCAGGGAGGGAGTTCATACATCAGGGTCTACACTACCCTAATATGTCTTTGATGTTGCAGGCTTCTTCGTCCACCAAGAGTAAGACTTGAGATGCAGGGCTTCAGGGTAGTCATAATGATCGAGTTCGTATGACATAGTAGCAATCGAGGTCGTACTGTTGATGGACGAAATCCTGCCTTTTCTTACGTCAGTCATCCCTTCCAAACCCTGAATCCTAAAATTGGCCTCCTTACAACACTTAGAAGGGGCATGTGCGCGAATGGCCGAAATCCTGCATCACCAACTCATTCGGGCAACGTTGAAATTAGAGGGGTGTGGGGAGCTCGACTGCTGACGATGACATGCTTGTCGTGTTGGGGGTCATGCAGGATTTTGTCCATCCACCGTAGTATAGTAGCCATACCTAAACCCCCAAAGTAGGTAAGACTATTTCCCAACACCTCTAAACGGCAAGTTTTCGACACACTTCTGCGGCCCAGGCAATTAATAATAACTCGCTGTTGTTGGCCCTCTCAAAGGTTAGGAGTATGGACCCCTAGTATGGGCCCTTAGCCCATTTACGGGACCTGAAAGGGTACAAATAGGGTATATATTAGGTATATAAGGATCCCAGGCTTAAGGGCCCATACTAGGGGCCCATGGTTCCATCCTAAGACCCTCAGCTCGCCAAGGACAGCGGAGAAGTTGACACCGGTCGGGGAGCTCGGTAGACAGGGAATGTGTTCAATCAGAGCTTGCGATTCTCATAGGGGGTGAGTAGGGTTTAGGGCATGGGGCTTCAGAAGTTTATGGTGAGTTTTTGGTTTAGGGTATGGGGCTTCAGAAGCTTATGGTGAGTTTTTTTTCGGTTTGACGGTTCTCAGGCCTGACTGAGATTTTGGGGTTTTGAGGTTTAAACTTGTTGGACTTGCAATTAGTCGTCCTCCAAAGATCCATAGGAAGTGTCTGTGGTTTGGCGCTGATAGCCTCTGGGTTTAGTTTAGGGGTTTAAGGGGTTAGGGCCCAGCTTTTCTTACCCCAGAAACCCTAAACCCTAACGGTTAGGGTTTAGGGTTTCTGGGGTAAGAAAAGCTGGAAGCATGGATGAATAGAAGGTAGACGCTCGAATAATCCCGGCTAGTGGTATTGATTCGGCTTCCCCGCCCCCCCCCCCCCCCGCCACCAAAAACTACCCTTAAGGCACCTGCATAATGCTGATGATGACGCTGATGAACTATTACCACTCTGAGTCTTACTATCGGTGGACTAAACCCTTGCATCATCCATAGTGAAAGCACCCCAATGCCTTAACAGAGCCACAATAGATAATTACCTTGAAGGATCCCTTAAATGAACCCTTAAAGGAACTTTCAAAGGAGCCTGATGTTTAAACCGAGGTCTAAACCCCGAAAGAACCCTTAAAGGTCCCTCAGAGGAAACCCGGCGCCCTGATCCGCAAACCCTCTAGGCACTACAGTATGGACGCTCGCGCTTGCAGAGACCCCAAAGCCCTACGCCCTAAACCCTAAACCAATATGGAGCCCCTCAAGACCCCTAAAAGGAAGCCCTAATTATGCCCTATACTTCCTAAACCATTATAGCGCTCTTGAAGATCCCTTGGAGGAAACCAACCCTGCAGCACTTGAGCCCTTTAAAGCCTCAAGTAAGTCCTAAACCCGCTGCCCCAAACCCTGTGAAACCCTAAACCCCCACCCTAAGGGTCCAAGTACAGGGTTTAGGGTTTAGGGTTTGGGTCCAAGTACTCAATATTGTAGGACTTTTGGACCAAAGACCGCAAATAAGGACGACTTGGACCCTTCGGGCCAACCTTAAACAGCCGTTCAGGGTACGGCCGAGTCGCTTCGACTGGCCGTGAAACCTCTCCAGAGACTGGCTGTGCTGCTGCAGAGGTTGCTCCAGGGTTCAAGTGTTCTTAAGGGCCATATTGTATGTGTGCGTAATATGTATATATATATATATATATATTTGTTCATTTATATGATATACACCTTTCTATGTATCTATCTATCGAAAAAGGTTTGTCATGCTGAGATTTTTTGGTGTTTGTATGAGCGCAGGTTTCGCATCGTTGCAGGGTGCTGCGGGTCAATCTTGGGACCTTTGGCAGCTTTCATGGTGCTTTATATAGTGGCTGTTTTGCGGCGCTTTATAGTTTATATCGGTGTCTAAACCCTAAACCCCTAAACCCTAAACTTGTTATGACCATTTCGAGGAATTGTGGGGTGTGTTCGGGGGAGTTCGGGTTGAGGGTAGAGGGACTTAGGAGATCCTGGGACTTTGTCACCTGAGGGTGCATGGAGCTTTGGGGTTTAGGGTTGGTTTAGGGTTTAGGGGTTTGGGTTTCAGGGTTTAGGGTTTAGGTTTCAGGGTTTAGGGTTTAGGTTTTAGGGTTTAGGGTTTAGGGTTTAGGTTTTAGGGTTTAGGGGTTTAGGTTTTCTGGGCTGTGTGCATGCACTGATGTGCAAGCTCCTGCACTAATTACCTGCATTGTCCCTACCAAAGAAATCCAAGTACCCAACTAGTTGGGTTTGAGGTACCACAAGCATTCAGAGTATATCAGTTGGGACTTGACCTAAAACTACTAATTATTTGGGTACTTGGACCCTCTACCGCTGTTTTCTGCATTTCAATCTACACTGCTATTCCTGAAGCTGCCGAAATGGAGCCTGGATGAGGACGGTTCATGTCATACTTATGTTCTCCTTGGTTCGGGTCTAGGGCAGTATTAGGACATCAAATCCCCCAGCCTTAGTCGAACAATTCAGGCTCCTTCAGTCCACTCCCGGTTGATGCTATTGGGTCTGCCTAGTTTTCGATCGGAAGACGGCATAAACCCGCAACCCCAAACTTTAAAAAACCTTAAACCCGAATCCCTAAAGGCTAGAACCCTCAACTCTAAAACCCTAAACCCCAAAAGCCTAGACCCTAAAACCCCAAAATCTAAACACCCTAAACCCCAAAAAGACTAAACCCGAAGCCCTAAACCCGAAACGTACAGGCCCCCAAGCCCCAACAGACTCCACGGCTAGAGTGGGAGTGTAGCTTAGGGTTTACATTAACCCCGAATATCCTGGACTCATATCCTTATATAGGGAAATCATAGTAAGGAACACCCAAAAGGTAGGCTTCGGGGGGTCAAGGTAGGTTATATGGACTCCTTAACAAAGCGTCTGACAGTAATACCTGCTAGAGAAGGGAGCTTCCGAAAATAGGGGACCCTAATATAGTACCCTAAATTGTAGGATCCTCATTATAAGGTCCCCCAAAATAAGGTACCCCTATTTTCGGAAAGTCCCAGAAGGATACTCCAAAAGTAATTTTGCATACTTGGGTTGGCACCCCAAGTGCACACAAGTACATACTTTAGGTTCTTTTGTCCAGAAATAGTACTTACTTTGGGCTGCCTGGCCCCACTTAACAGGTAACCATGAACCTGACAATAGCAGCCTGTACTATGTGTATTTTTTGTTCGTGTATGTTTAGTTTGTTTGTTTAGGGGTGTTTGTGGGTGTGTAGTGTCCATGGTTTGTCGGTTGCTTGTTTAGGGGTGTGTTTGTTGGTGTGCAGCGCTCATGGTGTATGGGTTGATTCTTTAGGGGTGTAGCGCTGTTGATGTAGGAACGTTTTACGAATTATCATGTTGTCCTTGCCCCGCCTGGATCCACTGCAAGCTGCTTCGTCGCCGTTGCTCAAGGGCTGCGCGCCCCACTGAGGCTCCGAGAAAAGGAGCCTGTAATATCTGTGCGGCTTGAACCTAAATGGAACAACAGCCCGCAAACGACAGGCTAGAAGCTCAGAAACCCATGAAAGAACCTGATGCTCACCGCAGGGCTACCTGACATTTGCTTTTGGTTTCGATTTCTGGCCCACCCCCTCGTTAAGTCTTCCAGCCCCTTCAACTACCCTCCACTACAGCTTTCAGGCACCAGGCAGCCAAACGCAACCATCCCAAAGTCTTATAAACCTCAAATCCCTAAAGGAAAAAAACCCTAAACCCCAAAGGGTTTACAGCCCCAGACAGGGAGCCTTCCAGCATTTGTCTGACGACTTTTTCCAGCCTCATGCCGAGCATAGGATGGATTCTTCCAGTGCTGAGCTGAGAGCAGGTGTAGGGTTTGGGGTTTAGGGCTTAGGGTTTAGGGTTTAGGGGTTAGGGTTTAGGGTTTAGGATTTAGGGGTTTAGGGTTTAGGGTTTAGGGCAGAGCAGGGCGAGAGAATTCGAGTTGAATCTACCTAGACCATTAAATGTAGTAACATGTAGTACAGTTTTTCAGTCGCCTTGGTTTCTTATTTGGGGATCCTAACCATAAACTAGGCCAACTCTACTACATTTCAGGGTCTAGGTCGGGCCTGAATGGTTACCCACAATGATCCTTCGGTTGCTTCTTGTATTCGTATTCATAGTAAACCGAACCCTATTCAACTTATTACTTGTAGTTCCGCTGGGCTGGTTGCCTTGGTGCTATTGAGCTGGTTAGCCAAAGACCGGCTGCTTCGGAGGAATCTTTTTCGTTCCGTTTACCAGCACGCCCAAGAAGGATGTAGTTTACTACGGGACTTGCTGGAGGGCAAACCTCAACCCCAATTCCGTAGGCCCTAAAGCCCTCAACCCCAACAGGGGGTGCAGGCAGAAGCCTTCAAGGCACTCTTATAAAGACCCATGACGTGGCTCTGGCTTTAGGCTCTTCTCGCGCACGTTTTGCGGGCGGAGAAGGCTGGACGAGCTCCGAGACGGTTTTGTTCTCAATGGGATTTTGCGTTTAGGGTTCTAGGTTCCTGAGTAGTACCCTTTTTGCCCTTTTTACTTTAAAGGTCCCCTTGTTAAAACCGAATAGTAGGAAAAGAGGGTACCCTTATTGTTAAGGGGTTACTCAGGAACCTAGGGACCTAGGGTTTAGGGCTTTGGGGTTTATTTCTTTAGGGTGTGGGGTTTTAGGGCTTAGGGTTTGTAACCTTCCAGGACAAATCAGTGAGTCACGAATAATGGGTTGGGTTCTGAGCATGATTAGGGGGGGCGCAAATCAGCACGTCCATGTACGTGAGAATGAGGATAGACCTAAACCGTTACGAGGTAGAACACTCCGAAAACCTAAGCCCTAGAATTGCCCGAGGCAAATTGTCCTACGACTTGCCGCATTTCCTATGACTTATTTTTGTTGATGCTTCTTTGAAGTCTTTTTATTAATCCTTGGATTTAGTTTTTTGATGCTATTTAATTTTATTGATGCCTCACCCAAACTAGGGGATTGGAAAACACCGCTCCAATCATTAGCGATTCAGGCCCCGGCGTTGTGTTGGCTGGAACTGCATTCACAGCACGCAAGCCCGGAAGCACAATGTTTGATTCTTTCGGGTCTTTACTCAGCTAAAACTTAAGGGTTTAGGGGTTCAAGGAGGGGTTGTGGGGTGTAGGGTAGGACGCACCTACAGGCCCTCGCGACAACCGATGTCCCGAGCCAACAATGCAAGCTTCTCTTCTCGCCCTAAACCCTAAACCCTCAACCCTAAACTCAAGAGCTTGATTGCCCCGAGGGACTTGACAAATTGTGTCTTGCTTTCCGCGGCAGCTTGTCTGAACTCAAAGGCTACAGGGTCGTTATTGAGGCTTCAGTTGTGACCCCTTCCCTGCTTATCTCATGGAAGGTGCTTTGCAGCGTGAAGGATACTGTTGATGGACAAAATCCTGCATGACCCTAAGGACCCTAAACTATGGGTATCATGGTATATTCCTTATAATGGGTAATGCAGGATTTTGTCCATCAGCAGTATGTCTGCAGGTGAGTGGCGACTCACAAGAGCAGCCGCGCGGCTGAGCTGGTTTGCAGGGCCGACGCAGGACGCGTAGGCTTCAAGATCCAGACAGCTTCCCCAAAGGGTCCAAGTATCATTATGGTATATACTTCGACCCCAAAAATACCCTATAAGTATATACCATACTGATACTTGGACCCTTTGGGTTCCTGCCGGACCGGACAGTCACGGATAGTCTAGACGCTATGAGCCGGACAAGCGAAGGCAAGACCATCCTGAGATGGAAGAACCAAAAGAGCAGGCGATCGGGACTACGTCCTTTGGTCTTTGCGACAAGTGCCTTTTGGCCGGCTTGTCCCGCAGCATTCGAGGCTTCCCCTTGGATGGTGCCAGCGTCTAGCGCCATGTCGCAATTTCTGAAGAGACTACAGGCGCACAAGTGCGCTCGCAAGAGAAAATCCGAGCATGGGTGCTCTGTCTATGGGCGTGGCACGCCTGGCCACTAGGCACTGCGCTGAAGTCAAAACTGTCTAGATGTCACAGGTACAAGATAAACCCTATAAGCCCTATAAACCCTATAAACCCTATAAGCCCTATAAGCCCTAAACCCCTAAACTCCCAAACTCACAAGCCCCCAACAACACCCCTACACCCTAAACCCTCTTTAAGGGATTCGTATTACCCAACACCCCCCCCCTCACCATTGTAAAACGAAAACGAAACACTAATGTAGGGCCCTTAATATTTAGAATAGCGTTGGGGGTACATTAAACTACTATCATTATAATAAAGGAGCCCCCAAGGCCCTATTCTAATTATTAAGGCCCCTGCATTAAGCCCGTGAAACCTTGGGTGAGGCTCCCGCCTTGTGCGGGCCCAGCGAAGACATTGCAGCCTCTCGGACGGGTAACGGGTGTAGGGTTCAGGGTATAGTGGGTAGGCTTTCACGGTTGATAATAACCTGCCCAGAGATCCCAATACCCCTTAATGAAGGAATATACCTTAAACTATAGGGGGCTTTATATGATGATTTAAGGTACATTCCTGAATTAAGGGGTATTGGGATCTCTGGGTGTATCCCGAAACCCTACAAAATAGAAGTTTCTGACACTTAATTAGAGGGTATAGCCCTTAAAACGATAGGTTTTCGGATCCCCAGGTAGGGTTTCATGCGGGAAACCCATGGAGTTCCAGCAGGTGCTGGGAGAGGTCAAGTTTGTGCCCCAGGCTGCCACTTACAAGTATCAAAACTAAACCACAGCATCCGAATCCCTGCCCTGAAGCTTCAAGCTATAATCTCTAAACCCTAAAACCCACACAGTGTAAACCTCGATACCTTAAATCCAAAATCTATGAGCTCCTTGCAAAAACCGTGTCCGTTGGCGATGGTTTTGACGTTCTGGTCTCGGTTTTTCGGGCTTGGTGTAGGTTTCTGTTTATGGTTAAGCTTTACCTGAACCCAAAAGAATTTTTGTCGCAAGGACCTATACACGGATCCTAAAAACTTAACGGCAGCTTTCTAGGCTTCAGATACATTGCACAGCCAGGCCAGAAAGTGTCAGGGATGTGGAACACTTGTAGCCTGAACAGGATCTAACGTAGCGGCCTGAATAATTACCATTCTAGCCTACTTTACCCAGTTTCTACTAATCGATACACAATACACTCTATCCTAATTATTAAGGCCCCTTACAGAACCGCAAGAGTAGCCCTTCTTCGATCCCGTACCATGAAGGTCTCCATATTAGGGATCTGCTCCGGTTTTGAGGATATTTCGCCCGTTTGGGGTATGGAGTTGCCCCAAATCCCCAAAACTAGAGTCTTGCCGATTTCGTAGCCGTCAACCCACAGCACTGCGATAGACCCATCATGCCCAAAGCCTGAATCCTATACACCCTGAGCCCTACCTGGACCCCAAAAGTATGTAGAATAATAGCGTGTTTATTGGTTTTGGGCCATTATTTTGCCTACTTTTGAGAGTCTAGGTAATCGTGAAACGGTAGAAAATGTTTCAAATACTAGTAGAGCAGGAATCCTTATGGCTATAATATCCTTTATCAAGGCCCCTATATTTCCTAAGGTAGACCTTGTCTCGCAACCTGGCAGCAGCGAGGGCTTGGCACTTGATGTTTTCGACATTGAGGCAGGGTTTTGCGATAAGAGCAACTCCCGAGCCTCCTACTTGGCCTGTGTTGAGGTTTGTAAAGGGTTTAGGGTATAGAGTATAGACGCCGAGTTATGTAAGGCTTTGTTTGGGCTTAGACTGCCTTAAACTCTAAACCTTGCTGGTGTGCCGTAGCATTGGCACGCATGTTCAATTTTCAGGTCGGTTTTAGGTGCCAAACTACGTAGAACTCTTATACTTGCATAACCGTAGTAGACTATATGTCCCTTCGTCGCCTCACGTAGCACAACCCGAAGTCGACATCTCCTCTGAAGGCTGCATGCATCCAACCTTCGAAGTTACACCGAAGGCGCCGCAACATCAGGCCCCCAACCCTGCCGAACACACCCAGGTCTTCCAAAACGTACCCAGGTCTTCCAAAATCCTTGAAGTAAGGAATACACCTCAAATCATATTCGGGGTCCTAGTATAATGTAATAGGTATATTCCTTTTTTGAGGGATATTGGAGAGATCTGGGTAGTAAATCACCCCTTCAGGTTTCAGTATATACTATATAGGTACATGGACCCTTAGGGGTAGTCCCAAGATCCTTCAGGCCGATCTGACGCCCGCACGAATGCATCGCTCTTCTTTTCCTATCCCTATTCTGCGAAACTAACCATATGGGTGGTTGTCAAAATTGTGGTCCCTTTTTGGGTCCCTATTAGCCCTATTATAATACGGCACCTATTATTTAGGGTACCCAAAAAGGGACTCTAATGTTGACAACCACCCATATTCCTGTATATGAACCCCAGCCGAAATAGCATCCCAAAAACCCTAAAAACCTCAACCCTCAACCCTAAAGCTCTAATTCCTAAAAATTCTAAACCTCAATTTCTTAACGCTAAATGCCTTACAAGCCTAAACCCCAAAGCTCTGAACCCAAAGCCCTGAAACCTAAAACCTAAACCCTATTGTAAGCTCTATCTAAACCCTAAGCCCTCAAACCTGAAGCTCTAGACTCGCCTGGGGTCCGAGGCTTTCCCCGAAGCAGCCGCACACAAACGAAAAGTTGACGGTGCAGGTCCTTAGGAGTTAGGGGTTGAGAGGTTCCGGCTGCAAGGTTTAGTGCTTTTAGTACTGTTGTAGGAGCTTTAAACTTTTTTGCGGTGCTACAACCCCTATTATAACCCCAATATACTCCCAAAGGTCTACGGCCTACGGTGCAGTGTTGGGGTTTCGAATTTTCCGGAAGGCTCCAAGTGCCCGCGTAGTAGGGCTTTTTCAGTTCCCGGATACTATCCACCGAAAGATGCTCGGGCACCAAGAACCGTACTGTTTGGGTACTTGGACCGTTAGGGTTTGGGTTTTGGGATTTTGGAGGCAGCAAGGTGGCATGCATGCATAGGGTCGTCGCTGGCCTAACTCCTCTGTCAGTCGAAGGCCTGATATGGGTGCTCTTGAAAAGTTAGACTAGGGTTTTGGGGGTACATTATAATGAGGAATCCCAGAGCAGTACTGATAGTTATTTACGACCCGGTATTTATGAAACATGAACTGTCATGTCCTGTATGCTTATGCTTGCTGTAGTCTACTGTGATGTTGGAGCAGTGCTTTTGTTTGTGCCTTTGCCTTTCCGGGTTGATGTGTCCATTACCCTAAGGGTCCAAAGGACCCAACAATTAGGTACTCGGGTTTAGGATAGTAGTTATGTAGCTCAATATGTAGGAGAGTATATGATTATTAGGTACTTGGACCCTTAGGGTTACAGTTTTAGAGGTCAGTGTTGAGGGTTTCTTGATCTCGTCTCCCAAAGGGTCAATGAACACAAATAGTACATACATTGTTACATTGGTCTTAAAGTAGTCCCTATTTAGGTACTTTGGGGCCTAAGTATATACTATTTGGGTACATGGACCCTTAGGGTCTTACCCCCTTATCAAGCACCTTTTGTAACTGCAATGAATACATGGCAGGTCTCATTCTTGCGGTCGTTAAAAACATCAGGAAGCGTAAAGCTGTTTTTCCAGTGGGTAGACATAGCAAATCTCGGAGACCCCAGGACCAATGCTATAATTACGATCCTCTTGGTTACTTTGTTTGTTTGTTTGTTTGTTTGTCTGTTACGGGGGTTCCTGGCTGTTGAGACAGTCTTCGACGTGTCTTCCGAGTCGCTGTTAGTGGAAATGCTCGACAAAGTAATTGTCGGCAGAAGCCATATAGATGTGCAGTGTATATATATATATATACGTACATGCACATGTTGCGTGCAATATATAAATATATGGTGTAATATAGCATGACTGTGTGTATCTAAGTATATGTATCTACAGATGTACGCGTATATTTGTACTTGTAAGTTTATATACCCTAAGGGTCCATGTACCCAAATAGTATATACTTACAGGGTGAGCCCCCCTGTTTGTGAGTAGCTTATAACACGTTCGTAAGTGAGTTATAAGCCAGTTGCGGGCCTTATAACCGGCTTGCAACAGGGTTCTAAAAACTTATATTTCCTATGTTTTTATATAAAATCTAATAAGATATAAGTTTTTAGGATAAGTTTCGATAAGTTTTGGTATTTTGTTAGAAGAACTTATAAATAGTTAGGAAAAGATACAAAAAGATATAAAAAGATACAAAAAGATATAGAAAGATAGCTAATGTAACATTGCATGTCAGAACATGTCGGTTTTCACCTGCATGCATGCTTTTCGCTTGCCGCCGCCATTTTTTAGGCTCCCGGGCAGCCCGTGCCACCGTGCTATGCTGCTTTGGTCACGGCCCGGCAACACCTTGAGCTGGAGCGAGTGCTTGCAGCTTTCGTGCGGGCC
>BGNK01000925.1:81658-138344 GCA_003297005.1 Symbiodinium sp. clade A Y106
TGTTATAAAGAATTTAGAAGCGACTCCGGTAACTCATCCATAACTCCCCCGCTATCTTTTTGTAAGTCTCCTACAAAAAGCACAACTTACTTATAACATGCTTATAAACAGGGGGGCTCTCCCTGTAGGCCCCAAAGTACCTTTATAGGGACTACTTTAAGACCAATGTATGTACTATTTGTGTACATTGACCCTCAGGGATACTGAATATGCAATAAGGCAAACTCCCATACCAGTCGCCTGGAGGGTCGCTTAGAAGCTTGCAGCTGGGAGTCTTCGCAGGTCATGGGCAAGGTGCCGCCAACTGCTGAAATTCAGGAGACGCGGCGACATGGAATATGAGACTCCATATAGCGCAAAGTAGTTACCAGGTATCGATCTAAAACCCGTAGGTACGTAGTTGTTGTGTACTTGGAGTCTTAGCGACAGACTTGCAAGTGACGTGCACGACGCACTTTAAGCCACAACAAGCCTTTGCATACTGCTGTTTCTGCTTGAAATCTATAGAAGCCTTGTAAACCCTAAACCCTAAACTCTAGACCCTAAACCCTAAACCCTAAACCGTTCTGTCCCCAAAGGCTCCATGTAACCATTTTGTATATACTTGTACCCTAGAGTACCCATAAAGGAACCCCTTTAAGGCCTAAGTATATACTATATGGGTACATGGAGCCTTAGCGGCGCAGGGGCTTGCATACCGGGAAGTCTTCGCTGCACCAACACCTCCTACATACCGTGTTTAATGCCATGGGCTCCTTTTAAGGAGTTTGGGGCTCCTGTTAAGTCTTTTGGGATTTAAGGGCTCCTTCTAAGGAGTTTAGAGATTTAGGGGCTCCTTTTGAGGAGTTTAGGGATTTAGGGTTTAGGGTTTGAGGGTTTAGGATTTACTTAGACCCCCCAACTACCCTCTAATATGCCCTAAATACCCACTATCAAAGACCATAAGGGCTCCAATAAAAGGCCATTGGGGGGTCCTGGTAGACTCTAGAGTCTACTATACCAAGTCATAGTGGTATCTCGTACTCGTGTTGTGATGCTTGCCGTCATCGTGGAAGCCTGCCAACCTCACACGCCCCGAAACCGTAAACCCCTAAACCCGGAACCCCCAAACCCTAAATCCTTTAACCCCTAAAATCCCTAAACCCCCAAACCCCTAAACCCTTTAACCCCCAAATCCCGAAACCCTAAGCCCTAAATCCCTAAACCCCTAAACCCCCAAACCCCTAAACCCTTTAACCTCTAAATCCCTAAAACCTAAACCCCTAAACCCTAAACCCCCAAACCCCTAAACCCTTTAACCCCTAAATCCCCGAAACCCCTAATATAGTACCCTATATAGTAGGATCCTTATAATAAGGACCCCGAAAAAAAAAGGTACCTGCCCCTAATTTTCGGAAGCTCCCATATCTAAAACCCAGAGCCCTAAACCCTAAAGACCTAAACCCTAAACCTGAAACCCGAAGCCTTGAGCCAAGGTTTGGAGGTTTGAGTGTTCTCAAGGCTTCCTCTTCGGGTGCTTTCCGGCATCAGGGGCTTCAGGGGTGTCGGAATGTTAACTGGACTTTGGAGTACCATACTTTAATACTTTTTTCTTAAAGGAACCCTTATGAAATCCTGGTTACTTGAAAGCCCAGTTAAAGCTAAAGGCTCAGGGGACGTACTAGGTAGACTTATTTATGAGTATCTTTACTAGATTGTCTGTAGGTGTATAAGGACCTTGAGTGGGGTCTATTTTAGTTCTAGCCTTACGAAGAATGTCGAACCTACTTGCATAGGCCCCTGAGCTTTTGTGTCGGGGCTTGCAGCAGTGCATATCTTATTCGTCACGGTTTCTCGTTTGCTTTTAGCCATAATGCACCCAAAACCCTATGTTTCGTATGAAGGGCCCTATCATTTAGAGCCCTTATAGAAATTTCGAACTAACCCTAACAGATCCCCACAAGGAGCCCTTAAGGGAGCCCTGCTGTAGTCATGAATCTCCTGCGTGAGCCGCCCAAAGGGTCCAAAGTACCTGTCCAATAGAATGTAGTGTCTCTGTATGGGTGGTTGTCAAAATTAGGGTCCCTTTTTGGGTCCCTATTATAATACGGCACCAATTTTTTGGGGTACCCAAAAAGGGGCTATAATTTTGACAACCACCCATATACTAGCAACTACGATTCTGATTTGGGAAAGTATCCCCCAGAACCGTACGTACCTAGGACCATTTGGGCAGGGCTTTGGGGTGGTGCAGGTTTTCAACCTACGATATCGGCTCTAGGGTTCGCCTGGACTTGGATCCCGTTTCGGGTTCTATAATAAGGGTTTGTGTCGGTTTTCCTCTGATTTTACAAAGGTTCCTTGACGGTTTCGCTGAGCTATTTGGGGTTATTCAATTTTATACATGGTTTTCGGATTTGGTTCTCGGATCCTTTGAACGCTCCCGGGAGTTGGGCCAACGGTCAACCCTTCAATCCGTTGATTCTATAGGGTTCCAGGAGGGGGTCCTTATATAGATTGTACTCCTGCTATAGCATACCCCAAAACACTATTCTAATTCTCAGAGCCCCTACGGCTCCGCAGCATGCTATATCAACTTCTGACCCCCTGCAGCCTCAAGCCCAACATTCATGCATGTATGTATGTATGTACGTAGGTATGTATGTATGTATGTATGTATATAATAAAGCATCGAGAAGGCAAAACGCTAGAAGGTGGTTGAGGCAGGCCCTAGCTTCATGCTTTACCCTAGGGCTCCAGTTACCCATATAGTAGGTAACTGGGGTATATAATATATGGTTAGTAACCTACTATATAGGTAACTGGAGCCCTACCTTCAACTACCAGAACCTACTTTTATGTAGGTTCCTATTATAAACCCTAATATGGAATATAGGGACCCTACAAAAAAGTAGGTTTTGGTGGTTTAAGGTAGGGTTAGTGCAGGACCCTGCATCCATAACCCTGGACGCACGGGCCGCCTGGGATGCAATAGACTGTGAGGATGCTTTCAGGTTTAGGGTTTAGGGTCCTACTTTTTGAAGGGTTTATACCTGGGAATCATGACAAGGAACCCTATAAATGGAGGTTTCTTAGGGTTTAGGGTGCTTTTTGGAAAGAAGGGCTCCTTGCTTGTGGTAGTTGTAGCAAGGATCCTCTTGAGCAGGGTTTAGGGGTTTGGGGGTGCCGGTTAGCCCTGATTCATTAGGGTTTAGGGTTTAGGGGTTTAGGGGTTTAGGGTTTAGGGGTTTGGTGTTTAGGGTTTAGGGGTTTAGGGTTTAGGGGTTTAGGGTTTAAGGGTTTAGGGATTTAGGGTTTAGCGGTTTAGGGTTTAGGGGTTTAGGGGTTTAGGGTTTAGGGGTTTGGTGTTTAGGGGTTTAGGGTTCACTGATGTTGAGGACCTCCAGTTTGGGCTTCAGTCTTCATGGATGCAGGATGCTTCCCTAAGGAAAGTATGTGCTATTTGGGTACATGGACCCTCAGGGTTAGGGTTACATAGTTGGGTGATGTCTTTAGGGCCCAAATCTGCCGCTTGCAGCATAGCAGCCCATTATTTAGGTAGGGGTCGCAGGGGTCGTCCCCCTAAACCCGCAGCCCCCTCCCTAAACCTAAACCTAAACCCTTAAAATTCCCCAGACCAAAACCTCTAAAATCCCATAAGCCGTCAAGAACCCACCAACACCCTAGACCCCGCCAAGACAACAACCCCACAACACTCTACCATATGTGTCCGATTACAAGAAGCGAAACTAGAAGCCTTAAACCCAAAACCCCGAACCCTTCACCTTAACCCTAAACCCTGAACCTTAACCCCAAACCATCCTAAACCCTAAGCCCTTATCCGCATGTCCGGTCTGGGACTGAGCAAGAACTAGGACACCAGAGAGCCCAATACCCCTCAATTAAGGAATACGGGTTAAATTATATAGGGCTTCTTATTATGAGTTAAGCTATATTCCTTAATTAAGGGGTATTGGGCTCTCTGGGTACTTCACGGGCTTAAGAAAGAAAAAGCTCGCGCGATGCTGCCAAACAGGGAACCTATGACGGCAAGGTGGGTGCATCTCCGACTTCTCCACAGGCCGAGCGGAGAAGTGCGAGGGAGCAGGGATGCCGAGCACACGACACTGACGTTAAGATCACCAGTTTTCAACTTGAAGAGACACAGAAATTGCCCAGAAGTGGGGAACGCGGGCCCCGGGCCACGCAAGATGCGCCTCGGACTTTGCACGCATATTTGACGGCGGAGTGTCCTAAAACCCCAGATACCCCAAAAGATCTTTGCAAAGAGACCCTTACAGGAACTCTGTGAAGGTGCCTTAAGGTCGGCTTATTGAAGCCCTACATCACCCTAAGGGTTCGTGTGCCCCCAAAAATGTACTTGGGCCCTAAACTGAAAGTACCTAAAAGGCCAAAGGATATGATGTATGACTGTATGAGTAGACCCTTATACCCGAAACCCTACACCTATATGGTAACCATATAGAACCCCCGAAGGAACCCCCCTTAAAGGTGAGGGTTTAGCATTTTGGGGTTCGGGTTTTTTTGGGCTCATCACAAGTCAACAGCTGTTTGGGGTGAGCTCCTCTAAAAGGGCCATGCATACATATTGAGCCGCTCTAAACCTCATTTCTCCGATTCCCGGAGTGGTTTCAGTTTGAGTTTCCGGGCTTCAACCACGCAAGCGCCCTGAGGTCTTGTTCTGCCGACGCATCAACGACTGCATGCCAGTGCCTGGAAGCATTGGCTTGCGGTTTCGGGCGCCAGGGTTTAGAATTATCGAGGTGCTTAATACCCTAAGCATGCACATGCTCAACTACCACATACGTTCCAAAAACTCTATCCTGCAATGATGCAATCCTGCACCGAAGTACCCAAGGATAGGTCATGGTCCTTTGCACCCTTGGGATGAGGCATTACCCACCGTAGATTTATTACTATTGCAACCCATAAACCTCGAACCTGATGTCGGCCCCCCTGAGCCATACAAACCTTGCTTGAACACCCTTTTCCCTACAACCCTGCCTCCCCGCCCTCCCGCACACGCACGCACGCAAGCACGCAAGCACGCAAGCACGCAAGCACGCAAGCACGCACGCACGCACNTGTATGTATGTATGTATGTATGTATGTATGTATGTATGTATATATGTATGTATGTATGTACGTAGGTATCTGTATCATCTATATCTATACCTATCTATCTGTCTGTCTACCCACCTATCCACCATTCTTCCTACCTTCCCGTCTATCTATCTTTCTGCCTATCTATATACACATACATGTCTCTATATATATATATATATGTATATATATATACATACATATAACAATAAAAGTGTATCTATATCTATATCTATATATATATATATATATGTATGTATGCATGCATGCATGCATGCATGCATGCATGCATGTATGTATGTATGTATGTATGCACGTACGTACATAGGTAGATATGTATGTATGTATGTATGTATGTATGTATATACAAAAATCTGCATACATACAGTATGCATATATATATATATATATATGTTTTTGCACATACATACATACGTATGAATGTTTCCTCCATGCCCCCGACAGTGGCCCAGGTGTATCATTTCAACACCTCCTTGTGTCAAGCACTGGACGACAGTGGACTGAGCTGTCGACAACTGCAACTCGGACCTGAGTCAAGGTTTCTGGGGATTTAGAGTGTTTTTAGGATCTTAGGGTTTCAGGGTTTAGGCGTTAGGGCTTAGGGTTATTAGGATTTGCCTCAGGAGCCCGGTACTTCCTTGAGCTAGGGTTTAGAATGAAGGATCTGCGGTTAAGTATATCGCACATTTCCTCCCCGGGTTCTAGAGTCACTGCAAAGGGCCCTGTAGATGAAGTTGCTGCGATGGGTCTACGCGTTCACCCTTCAACACCCGATAAGACCTTATCAGACCCTTATCAAGCTCTGGTAGCCTCACTACCACAGCCTATACAGCTTCATAAAACCAGTCTTTTCGCAAAGCCCTGCGAACGTTGACGAGGTCTTTGACCTATTCCCTAGGCCTGAAGGGCCAATGACCCTTAAAAGTAGGGGACATGGAATGTAACGCTGTGAACCCATATAGAGTATATGAACCTTGAACCCTTTTAGGGTTCATGTCTTCTTTGAGGCATGATGGATCGAGTCGAGAGTTGCCCGAGAGGAGTCAACAGTACCTATTGTATCCATTAACCTAAACCCTAAACCCTATTGGAGACTATGGGTAGTCATCTCAAGCTATCGACCCTACGTAATATCCCACGGTAGGAACCCGATTAAGAAACCCAGGCCGTATGACCCCAAAGCCAAACTAGTTAGGTTTATAGAAAAGCGATGATATGGATCCAGGGTTTCTTTTTCGGAGTCCTACAGTACCTCTATAAAAGAAGTATCTAAGGGGATCACAGAAAATACGTACTTCCTCTTAGTAGCTGAGTGGATACGCTTTACACTTTTTGGTATAATATTACCCAATATAAAAGTGAAAGTGTACACGTTTTGGGGCTTATGAACTCAGCATCTAAGTCCTAGTGTTTGGTTGCTGTGGCCATCAGGGTTTCACTACTGGAAGTCCTATTTCACCGACTCGATTAGCAAAACGCCTTTGGTGAACCTGCTTTCCGCGAAACACACAGTGGTAGTCAGGGTTTAGGGTTTAGAGTTTGGGGTTTGGGGTTTTGGGTTTAGGGTTGGTAAAGCTTGTCCAGTAACAAAATCCCTGTGGAATCCCGAAGTTCAACCTTTAGTTCCCATAGGAAGCTGGACAAATAATGCACGGGTACACTTAGTACNCCCCCCCCCCCCCCCCCGCAGACCCTTTTCTAATCATTAAGGCACCTATCATATAGAACCCTTATAGTAATTAAGCCTTATGGATCCCTCAACGGAGGCCTTAATGGAAGCCCATTCCCATGATTAAGCCGCCCATGTAAGCCAGACCTTCATTAACCCAAAGGGTCCTGCAACGTTAATGGGGTGCTTTCCCAAATCATGATAGTGATTCCTAGTGGCCCGGAAACAGAGAAATAGAAAGCCTACTATGTTGGTACTTGGGGCCCTTTTGTAAATCAACTCCGAAGATGGCTTCGCTTTCTCTTCGACCCAAGCGCCATCCCGGAGTTTGGAGTTTAGGGTTTGTGTAGGGGTTTAGGGTTCAGGGAGGGTTTAGGGTTTAGGTTTTCGGGAGGGTTTACGGTTTAGGGGCCACCCCCAGGCCACTAGTCCCACACCCATTCCCTCCGCTGTCCGAGTCTGCAAGTTTCAGTTTCCTCAAATTATTTTCCCTTCTACACGGCCCTAAAAAGAGGTACCCTAAGACTCAGAGTACTTAGTTTGGGGTCAAACATTTCCAAACAGCACCTACTTTGGGCTAAATGTTCGAGTAGTTCCTACCTAAATCCTAAACAGCCTACAAGTTCCAGGTTCTTTACATTACATGCTTTTTCCTTGATACATGCCCTTAACACCTAAACCCTGAACCCTAATTAAACCCTAAACCGTGGCAGGTAGGGTTGGTGATGGTCGGGTGGAGGACTTTAGTATTAGAGTTTAGAGCTCTGAGCACTTGGCATCCTACTACCTGGCTCCCGTTAGCGTTCCTTTAGAGATCCCATAGGGGATCCATTAAGGCTTAGTAGCTGAGTGGATACACTTTGCACTTTTAGGGGTAGTAATATTGCCCACTATAAAGCTGAAAGTGTACACTTTGGGGGGCCTATGAACTCAGCAACTAAGAAGGGTTTTGTTAGAGGTTCCCTTAAAGGTTCTTCCGGGGATCCGTTTAGGGTTTAGGGTTTCGGGTTTAGGGTTGAGTTTAAGGTTTAAGGTGTAGGGCGTGGAGCCTACAGTTTATGTTTTTAGGGTTCAGAGCTTGGCACCGATGTCAACGTTGTCATAGTTGGGTAACATTTTACATTTTTATGGGTACTTAAAGCCAATAAGGAATAAAGATTTACATTTTTAATCCCATCCCAACCATGAACAAATCAACATCGACGATTTTGGAGGGAGGAAGGCAACTTTCGACCACGATGACCTGGAGCACTTACTGGCTCAGCCAAAGGCTTCCATGGTTGGAGAAAGGTTGTGCCCGCAAGGACCAGAGGGGTCATGGCACTCAGGCTCAAAGGACGGTTGGAACCCACCGTTCGGTTTCTTTGCAAAGGGCTCTGCTGAGCAGTTTTCCCAGTCAACTGCTGCCAAAGCTTTGGACGGCTGTGCCCGTAAATCGAAGGCGCAGAACTTGGCTATTTTGGTATATGCCGGTGCTAAGTCTGCGCAGACCCTCGAAGGGGGCATTGATCGGCTTGATGCTGCGGCTCGACGGGAGTACGCTGCTCGCTCTGCGAGCGATCAACCCCCCCGCAATAAGCAGTAATAGTAACTTGAAAATAGCAGTCATTGTCAGCATCTTTATCATTATCATCATTATCATAATAATGACGATTTGAGTGTGTGTGTATATATATATGTATGTGCGTGTGTATAAGGTATGGTACATGTATGTATATTTATATATATAGAGAAAGAGTATCAGCAGTATGTTTGATTCCAGCACTGCTTCTGTCAAGTCTATGTTACGTAGGTTCACATAGCCAGATCCATGATCTAGCCAGACCTACGCCCTAAACCATATAAGCCCTAAACCACAAGCTCTACCCCCTTTGCCTCCTCCGATGCCGATAGAATGCGGTAGGGTTTAGTGTATAGAGAAGGAAAGCTGCAGAAGTACGCTGAGGAAACCACCCTCCTCCTGAACAAACCGCCCTAGCCCCCAAAAACCAAGCAAAAATGAAACCGAAACCCCTGAACCCTAATCCCTAAACCCCAAATCCTAAACCGCTAAACCCTAAAACCCCAAAATCCTAAACCCCCAAAACCCCAACCCCAAAATCTAAACCCTAAACCCTAAACCCTAAAACCCCAACCCCAAAATCTAAACCCTAAACCCGAAACCCATTGCACTTTTTTTTAAAAAAAACCGAAACCCGAAGAGGAAGCCTGGGGATCACTTTACGCTCGAGAAGTCCTGGCATTTGCCTTTGCTGCCACTCGTCATCTTGGGAGTTTACCCTAAGGGTTCAATTAGGGTTTAGGGTTTAGGGTTTAGTTTGTTTTTTATTTTTATGGCTATTGGTACCTCAAAAGGCCCAAAAGTCCTATAATATTGAATACTTGGACCCTTAGGGTTGATGTTTTGGTTTGGGGTCTCCTTTTTGAAACGGAGTATTATAGGAAAAAGGGTACCCTTATCATGAAGGGGTTACTGAGGAACCTAGATGTCGTAAGACCCTAAGAACAGACCCAGAGAGACTCCAGGCCCTTTCAGGAAGAGACTGACGTTGAGGATTCCGTCTGGTCAAAGCGGAAAGGGCGGTGAATGCCTTAGGGTTTCGGGTTTTTGGGCTTACGCCTTTGGGCTCAGGTTTTAAGATTTGGGGTTCACGGTCTAGGGTTTCGGGTTCGTGATTTGGTGGGTAACCTTCCCATGTGAGTGTTTTCAACCCCGCCCAAATCAGCAGCTTAGCCTTTTAGTGGTCTACGTATTCAGCCCTAACTTAGTAGCTGAGTGGATACACTTTACACTTTGGGGGAAAGTATTACCCACTATAAAACTGAAAGTGTACACTTTTTGGGGGGCTTATGAACTCAGCAACTAGGATAAGATGTACCCTCGTGAAAGGATTCCTATTCCCAGAGGGTCCATATGCACTACTATTATGGAATTAGGTCCCAAAGACCATCCCTACTATGGTTTTGGGGACCCTAATTCCATAATAGGAGTGTATATGGACCCTCTTGGGGTCTACCTATGTCCCCAAACCCTACAAAATGGTAGGTTCTGACCCCTTAATTAGAGGGTCTTACCCTTAAAACGGTAGGGTTTTGGATCCACAGGTATTCCCTAAACCCTAAGACCCTCTTGGATTGAAGGACTAGGGCCGGGGGCCCTGTCTGCTATCCTTGGAAGGGCAGCCCCTGAGCCCCAAGCCACCAACCCCCAGCTCTCAGCCCAGGGACCCCACCCGGAAGTCTAAATCACAACCCTGAAATCTCAGGGGTTTAGGGTTTGGAGTTTCCTAGAACTTTAAATCCATAAGCTTCTAGCCCTGAACCCTACTTCCGCAAACGTTTCTGCAGCTGCTTAGCTTCAGTGAAGACTGGGTGCGCGATTCTTCCGAGAGAGAGCCATGAAGATGAGTTCCATCCGGGCAAGAATTCAGAAGGCGAGCGTGCATCCCCCGGGTTCCTTTAAACTTTAAGGGGATCCTTTGAGAGTGCCCTTTTAAGGTATGCTAGGGGCTTAGGGATATTTAAGGATCCATGTACCCGTATGATACTTAAGGTTCCATACCCGGCTTCCTTTACGGTGTTTCTTAAATGGTTTTGCAAAGGGTACCATAAGGGTTTAAGGTATACTGGTCCGTGTACCCATACGGTATATACTTGCGGCCTGAAGTACCCAAAAAATTGATTGAATTAAGGCCAAAGTACATGTTACACACGTATATGGACCCTTATGCCCCAAACCCTATACCCATATGGTACCCTTGTAGAACCCGCAACGGAACCCCATGAAGGAAATCCTTGGGGTTTAGGGTTGGAGAGTTCGGGGCTCGGGTTTTCAAGAACTCGCAAGTTGAAGGTCGGCTAGTTCTACAGTAAACCCCATAAAGTTGGAAACCGGATTAAGGCCAAACAGTGCTGGGATTCCCTATACATTACTCTTAAGGATTGAGGCTATTGGGTTTCCAACTTTTGGGCTTCTACTCTACAGTAAACTCCAGAAAGTTGGAACATCAGTATCCTAAGTCCATTATACAAAAGAGAAGAGAAATCCAGCACCAATCCTCCTAAACCCATGTTCCAACTTTCTGGGATTCTTTTATAGTATTCCCTTATAGCCGCTTGAATGAGTAATTATACAGTATACTAGTACCCCAGTTTCAAAAGATTCAGGCCCTCTATTGTCGTTCTATTTGCGGTATGTTAGGGTTGAGGGCTTGAGGGTTTCGGGTTTAAGGGTGTCGGGTTTAGGGTGTATTGGGAAGTTCTCTCTGCTCCAGTTTGAGTAGAGTCCTTAAATTGAAACAGCAGCTTGTTGGATCCGCAGGTAGGGCTTACAGACTTTGCCCCAAGGGTCCGAAGGACCCAATAATCAGGTACTCGGTTTTAGGATAGTAGTTACTTAGATAGCCATTTGGGGAACTTTAAACTTTTTGGCCTTATTTATTTGGTCTATAATAGAAAGTTTAAACTTTTTTGGCCCCGGTTATTGAAGAAGAGAGGTTATGTCGGTTCGGATTTTGGAGAGTGTATGATTATTGGGTGCTTGGACCCTTGGGGTTGGGGCTATAGGGCTTCCTGTGGAGCTGTGGTTTAGGTTAGAGGACATTAGCGTTTCGGTTGCTGCGCTGCAGTTTCTAACATCACTGCCAAGTAAACTCGTGACCCCAAACCCTACAAAATAGGAGGTTATGACCTCTTATATTAGAAGGTAGAGCCCTTAAAACGGTAGGTTTTGGATCCCCAGAACCCCTAGCACAAAAGCCGTAAGCTGTGGGATTCCACATGATCTCCATGTAACCTGAGTCTCGGAAAATGGGGCTATCTTGCCTAGAGGCTCATACCCTGCTCTTTTTTTAAAGGTACCTACTTTTCTATATAACAGATCCTGACCACAAAACTAGGCACACCAACAAGGGGGTAGGGTAGGACCCCATATGTGTGTGGGGGCCCTGATAAAGCCGTAAATCCTAACCCCCGAGCGTAGGCCATCGGAGAGCATCCGGTCAACTTTAGCCCCAGACCCGAATTCCCAAGCCTGAAGCGTTAATATGCGGGCCTTAATAAGCAGAATATTTTGGGGCCCATTATACTATATTTATAAGGCCCCTATATTACGTCAACCTACCAGAAACAAAACCTGCTTTTTTTGTAGGGTCCCTATGAATTTTAGACTAGGGTTTGTAGTAAAAGTCTGCACAAGAGGCAGGCGTTGGCAGTTAAGGTACAACCCTAACTTGCAAGCTGTAAGCCATCAAACCCTATGCCCGAAATTTTGCCACCCCCAAGCTCGCCTTGATTTAGGGCTGGAATGATTAGAATTACTAGTCCTCAGGGGCCCCGGAAAGAAGTATAGTACAATATAATATACCCCAAAGCCATAGTCTAATGATTAAGGCTACTATTTTGAAACCCTTTCCTGGCCAGGGATTGGCGGGCCTCTGCTCCAAAACGAGCAACACTGGGAGCCCTCACCGACCCTTTCTGAGCATACGACCGGAACCGACGTCAGCTTGGGAAGGTGCATTAATTTTCAGGTTTAGAGGACTACAAGGGATTCTATCCGGGTCATTGAAATGGGGTTACTATGTGAGCTGCCATACAGGTTGCCACAATTGAAGGGTTTTGGGATAGTAGGGTTTCAGGTGAGAAAGCCTTCCAGAGGATAGTATCTGGGACCTAATGGGTACTTGGACAGTCTAGGGAAGGTAGTGCGAGGCAGGGCACGAGCTGCGGCAGCGAGAATCCAAGCTCGAACGATCGAAGTAGATCCAAGTAGCAAAACGGTATAGCGTTGTCTGGCACTGCTTGCTCTTACAACCCCTGACCCCCCGAAGCCAAAATCCTGAACCGTAGCTGACAGCAAGCGTTAGCGAAATCCCAGACCCCTACAAAGCCCTTCCACAACCCCTGTAAAGACCTCATATGGGAGTTTCCGAAAATTGGGGGTACTTTATTTTGGCACCCTTATAATAAGGATCATACTATTTAGGGTACTATATTAGGATCCCCCATTTTCGGAAACTCCCATATATACAAACCTAAACTAGTGCCAAGGCTTGACTAGATCTGCCAAATTTAAGGAAGCACAACCACACCTGAACCAGAAGGGTAGCATGGAGATCTGAATAGTTTGTCCTCATCGGTACGGCTTTATGCCTGATCATACCCTTGTCCCAGAAGTTACAAAATGCCCTAGTTGAGAAATGCTCTTTTAGTCATATCAGGGATTCTATCATGATTTAGGAGATATTGCTCAATTCCAGGATACAGGAAGATCTGGGTACCCTAAACCCTAAGCCGGTAAGTATAGACCCCTAGGGCCCTCGCAAGGAACCCTACACCGCAGGATCTGAGTTCTCACCATAAACAGCCCCTGAGCTTAAACCGTGTGCCTTAACCCTAAATGACCCTACATGCTCTAAATTATGGACATACGCCCTAAACCCTAGATGCCCGTGGCAGATGTGGCTGCCTCGGATTCGCCACTTCCCGTTCGGAAGGTGGGCCGCGAGCCTTCGGCTTTAGGGTTTCGTTTAGGCTTTAGGCTCGTTTAGAGTTTAGCATGGGTTTAGGGTTTAAGGTTTGGCTTAAGGTTTAGGTATAGGGTTTAGCATATAGCAGGGCATCTAAGAGGCTTCGTGTATCTATCGGGCCGAAAAGGTGCGGCTTTTGGGGCTCCAGGGTGTAGATTTTTAAGAGAATTAGAGCTTCAGGTTTGAGGGTTTAGAGTATAAAGTGTAGGATTCCCAGTGGGTTCAAGCACACAAATAGCAGGGTTTTCGGTACCCAAAGCCATTCTGAGTATAGTTTTTGGGTCTTCAAGCCCTCACATATGGGCTGTGGACCAATAGGAAACAGGATGGTTTAGTGGCTTCGTTTTGGGTTAGCAGCTGAGTGGATACACTTTACACTTCTTGGGAAAATATTACCCACTATAAACCTAGAAGTGTACACTTTTGGGGGGCTTATGAACTCAGCAACTAAGCTTAAAGGATCCCTTTAAACCTAAAGCCCTAAACCCCTAAACCCCTAAAAGCCCTACAGTACCCTTATAGATCCCTTAAAAGGTTGGGTTTTGGAGGTTTGGGGTTTCGGGGGCTGGGGTTTGGAGGCGTGCGCGAAAGACTTTCCCAAAGGGTCCAAGTATCACTATGGTATATACTTATGGGGTATTTTGGGGCTCTGAGTATATACCATAATGATACTTGGACCCTTTGGGTTTCAGGGTCTTAGATGGCTGCCCGGTTTGTTTGATTGCTTGCAAGCCTTCGGGGAAAGGTTTCTTGGAAGTCGCGCCTTTCAAGCCCCTACATGGTGATTCGCCCCATCCCACATACAGACCTAAAGACCTCGATGTTCTATGTATGGCTGCGTTTAGATGGGGTTTGTGCTGTGGCGGGTGGAGGGCCCAAACGTTCAAGCGGTGTGTCGTGCTTGCGTTCAGATGGTGTTTCACTTGTTCGCAGCGGCCACTCGATGCCAGTACTCTGGAATGTCAGGGCGATGTGTTGAGTACTTTCCCAGCGTCTACTTGGACTAACTTTTGGCCAAGACGGTGCGGTCAGCGTGATCAACCCCTAAGCACCGGCCAAATCTTGTACCGTGACCGACGGAATGATGTTTTGCACAAGTTTTACTGGGTACGAATCCCTGTAGTACATGGGGTTTGTTTGGATCCGATGCAATGCCTTGCTAAATCTCCAAAGTCTTCGGTGGGCTTTAGGAAGTTATATCGGAGGCAGCCACAAAAGCACTTGCTGTCTGTATCTATTTATGATTTATCACCAGAGAAGGGCTATATTTAGTCCATTGTTTCGTGTTTCGGGTATATTTCGAATCCGTTGCACATGCGTTTAGATGGGGGAAGAGTGAAAGGCATGACTTAGGCGTGACTTTCGTTATGCTGCGTTTAGATGGGGGAAAGCCGCCAGGCATGNTGCGTTTAGATGGGGGAAGAGTGAAAGGCATGACTTAGGCGTGACTTTCGTTATGCTGCGTTTAGATGGGGGAAAGCCGCCAGGCATGACATGGGCGTGACATAAGCGTTTGCCTGTAGAACCCTCAACCCCAAACCTTGAACCCCAAGCCCTGAACCTCAAGCCCAACTCTAGACCCAAGAAGACAGGGCAGTCAAGCATCATGTGGGGCTTCGGGTGGAAGGCAAAACAGCAGTTGCAGTCTTAAGGTCATATATCAAATCTCCATTCTAGTTCTTATGTTAGCAGCTACGTCTACCAAATAACCCCGAAGTCCCTTTTCACAGATTCTGCCCCAGTGCGTGCCTGACTTCCCAACCTTCTCGACTGATGGGCTCTTGTTATAGATCCCTATGATGGAAACTACATTCCTCAACCCCTAAACCGTTAGAGAACCCTTAAAAGGAACCCTTGTAGATCCCTTAATTAAAGGAAACCTTATTATGGTATCTTAAGTTCCTCAACGAGAGCCCAGACTGTGCTGGAGGCAGAACACGAGGAGCCACTCTGCAAGCAGCCTACCAAGGACTTTGCTCATACGTTTAAGGGTTTAGGGTTTAAGGCTTAGATTTAGGGTTTCCTTTCTTTTAGCACGCAATCTCAATATCTCAACTTTTTACCCCGGTAGTAGTGGTATAGTAGTAGTAGTAGGAGGAGGATATTCCTGCTTTCCTTTCCCTAAGGGTCCCAAGGACCCAATAATTAGTTACTCGGTTTTAGGATAGCAGTGATGTAGGTTAGTACGTTGGGGAGTATATGATACTTAGATATGTTCATGTGTTCCTTCGTCAGGATTAGCAAATTGATGTACGCTGGGAGTTTCAACCATCAGCTGTTCTAACAAATATTAGTTTCTGGGCGTATGAAACTAGGGTCTTGCTTTGGGCTTAGGTTTACCCTAAACCTTAAACCCTAAACTCCTAACCCTAAACCCTAAAACTCCTAAACCCTAAACCCTGAACTCCTAAACCCTTACAGCTTCCAAGCCGTTCAATTTCGATGAACTGTTGGCTTTTCGGGCCTGCGGACATTGTCCAAAGTTCTGAAAATCAAGGTTTAGGGTTTAGGGTGTAGGGGTTTAAGGTTTTTTCTGGTTTAGGATTCTACATCGAACTTTGTGAAAAGTTGCAAACGTGTGGAGAGAATTGTTTGTTGTTTGGTGATTTGCTCGGCCTCTGGGCCTGGCGATGCCTTGTCCACACATATGGTTCAGTTCGCATCGATTCGCAATTGTTGGACATGTTCTTCTCAGGAATTCCAGTTTTTGCTCACGTTGAAGAGCAAAATTATCAGCTGCCCCATGCGACCCGCACGCCAATTTGATTCCTCAACCCAGAACTCACCAGTCTTGAGCATTTCTAAACTTCTAAACGCCAAAATAGTTTGTACCCAGACCCCCGGGAGGATCCAAAAAATAGATCCCTTAATGGGGGTTCCCATAAAGTACCCTTAGTAGTATAGGGCCCCAAATTAGGGGTTCTACTTTCTAGATCCTCCCGGGGGTCTGGGTAATGACAGCCGTTGGCAGTTTCCGTTAGCTACAACGTTCTTGGACTCTTCAAGGATTGCTCAAAGGGTCCATGTACCCAAATAAGATATGCATTGGCCTTAAGGTAGTCCCTAGTTAGGTACATTGGGGCCAAAGTGTATACTCTTTGGGTACATGGACCTTTCTAAGTACACTAAATCCTTATGGTACCCGTAAAGGAACGAGTGAGGCTCATGGCCCAGGAGACCTTGCTATTTGAGTGAGCCCAAACCCCAAACCCCAGAAACCGGAAGAGAGGGCCGCTACACTTTAAACAGGACAACATCCGCCCAAAGGGTCCTAGGTACTATTATGGGGAATACTTCCCCAAATCATGAGAGAAACCCCACATTCTCCTATAAAGGTAATTACTTTGGACCCTTTGGGCCACACCTTGGAATTGAAGGATTTGTCGAAAGATCAGCTCGAGAACTCCCAGGCGGACAACTGGAGCTTCCTGGCTTTAACAATGCAGCGGGTCCTGGGTACTAAGGGTTGTCGATAAGGAATGTGGGGTTTAGGGCTTTAGGGGGTTTAGGGTTTTAAGGCTTGTAACTAGCAGGTTCTAGAGGCCCCCCAATTGGGTTTGAATCGGCTCGGTAGGTTTTAAGATAGCGAAGGAGAGTTTAGTTGCTTTCCACACCTAGAAAGCAGGGCTTTAGGGAATAGGGCTTAGGGTTATAGCGCCTAGAAGGCCACAAATCCGGCAGTAGTAGATGTGGGTACGGTCAATCGAGAATCGAGCCCCGCAACGGGGTATCTGCGCCCAAGTATATCCATGAACCCCAACCCTCAACCTCAAAGTGTGAAAAGGGGAGGGGGTGAGGGTGGTAAGCGTGCAGAACTGCAATTACAGTAAGGTGTAATTAGGGGTTGAGATTTTCGGGTTGAGGGTTCAGGGTTAGGGTTCAGGGTTTAGGACCCTAAACCCTAAGCCCTAAACCTTAAGGGTTGAGGGTCACTCAGGTGATATTGATATGCAACTGCCTGGCCGGTTTTCTGAAGAGGAGGACCTCTTGGGAAGAGCTTGCGTCGAGAGTCTCAGTATCGCCGTAGTTCTTTTGGGGTTTATATGGCTTTCGTTTTTAGGGTTTTGGATTTAGGCCACAAGGGTAGGAAGGTTACTTTAACCCAGGATCCAGGTTGACAGTCTTTGCGGTGTTTGCGACCAAATTGTGGACGGAAGTGCAGTGTGCAGATATTGAGGTGCTTGGGCCCTCAGAGCTACCTCAAACTACCAAGACCTTCTTTTCTGTAGTTTCATAAAAGAACCTTCATATGGAATTTATAGGGACCCTAGAAAATAAGTGGTTAAGGTAGCATTGGGGATTCAGGACACAGAACCCTCAACCCTAAGCGCTAAACCCTCAACCCGAGACCCTGGTTCCATAACAGATGCAGGATTCGCAGAATTGCGCCCCAAGGGTGCGTGTGAGATGCTTGCAGGATGAAGAGTTGCTCGGCTCGAAACCTATTGCTTGGTTACGAGCTAAACCCGTACGTAATCCGTAGTACTTAAACAGCCTAACCACTAAACTATGCCCTGTGGGGTTTTATCGGGTGCCCGAGTCCTTTCCGTTATTCAACCACGGCTTGAACGAGGGTTTTATTGCGTATATATACAGGGCATTGGAAAGCTGTGTATGTGTGTGTTCTTCAGGGTTTGGTAGGGTCAATGCATGGGCCTCAATAACAAGTATTCGGATTTTTTGCAGCTTGCATCAGTCTACCCTAACCCTAAGGGTCCAAGTACCTAATAATCATATACTCTCCTAAATATAGAGCTACATAACTACTATCCTAAACCCGAGTACCTAATTATTGGGTCCTTTAAAGGACCCTTAAACCCCTACTACAAAATCCTCTAAACCCCTTATAGAGCCGTTTAAAGGGACCCTAAACCCTAAACTCGAGTACCTAATTATTGGGTCCTTTAAAGGACCCTTAGGGTAATATGCCCCAAGCCCTTATTCCGTTGGAGCTCAATCGGTGGCAACCCTTCGCGCCGCTCCCAGAAGCTCCAGATATAAAGAAATAACTATAGACATACATGAATGAATGAGTAAATAGGTATATGATCTATATATATATTATTGAAATCAAGTCCCAAGAGACCTTGCATGCTTCTCATGTAATTCCACAATTCCATAATAGCAGTATATATATGGCCCTCGGGGGCTGTAATAAGTGCATCCTAAACCCTCAATTCTAAACCATCACATCAGGGGCCGTTGTTTGTAGCTTTGCTAGGGCGTATATGGGTAGGTACAAGTACAAGCACTTAACATCGAAGTAAGTCTGCTATTCCTTGTTCTAATTTTGAATCCCCAAAAACCTGTTTTTGTTCTGCATTCGGCAAGGTGACCATAAGAACAGTTATAATGTGACTTAAAGGTGTCTCGAACCGAATTACTCTGTCCTCGTGCACTGACTTCAAACAAGCTGTGGGGAGCCATGAAGCAACTTCCTGTTTAAGCAACTCCTTTTCTTGTTGGAGCTCTTTATGATGAATGTGGTATCCTGTATATTGTGGGTTTTGATAACTCCCGAAGCCCCTAAACCCTAAACCCCGAACCAGAACTCTTCATAACTCCCGAAGCCGAAACAGTCCAAGTGCGAGATCCCCGAACATTGTCAGTAGCTCAGGGCGTGTTTTTTGTTGGCGGGGGGGGGGGGTTCCTTGCATTTCCGATTGGGGTCTATAGATGTGTAAGAATTTCGTCTCCCATACTATAGACCTTAGATTATAGTAGGCCCCCTCACATGATTTGAGGTATGTTCCTGAATCCCGGGATTGTGGCAGATCTAGGTACTTGGNTGGGGGGGGGGGGGGGTTCCTTGCATTGCAGATTGTGTGCTATAGAAGCCTGAGTAGTTACCAATATCATTCCAGAGGTTTCTGAATATAACTAGAAGCTAAAACGCCCGCACACCCTGATCATTTTATGTACTATGAAGGCCCCTGATTGTAGTATCCCTTTCTAAAAGCATGTTCTTAAGGGAACCCGTAGTAGAGAACCCTAAAACCCTAGTCTACTCGTGGAGACCTCTCTATTCGGGTTCCGACGCCTTCCTACTCCCCCTGCAGATCCAAGTACCTAGATCTGCCACAATCCCGGGATTCAGGAACATACCTCAAATCATGTGAGGGGGCCTACTATAATCTAAGGTCTATAGTATGGGAGACGAAATTCTTACACATCTATAGANCCAAGTACCTAGATCTGCCACAATCCCGGGATTCAGGAACATACCTCAAATCATGTGAGGGGGCCTACTATAATCTAAGGTCTATAGTATGGGAGACGAAATTCTTACACATCTATAGAACAGGCCGTTGGGGTTGTACGGTTACATTGTGTTCTGCACTCATATCAAGGAACCCCAGGGAACAATGTTGGTAATTTCTTCTGGACCCTATTTAACTTTGCAGATTTGCAGTTCTGCATCAACTACCCATACCATGTAGGGTGTACTGGACAACCCTTTGAGGAAACTGTGACGGAATCCACTTCTAACCATGAAGATCTCTATATTGCAGAACCCATAAAGTAACCCTTGATCGGAACCCTGGTCTAACCACGATCTATGCAGACCCCTGATCATTCCCTAAATCCTTAACTCTAAACCCTAAGACTTGAATCATTGCGCAAACAAAAGGTTCAGGGTTGCGGGTGCAGCTGTTAGCACTTAGGGTTCCAGGGTTAGGGTTTAGGGTTTCTGGTGTGGGGTTTAGGGATTTAGGGGTTTAGGGGTGTAGGGTTTAGGGTTTAGGGTTTGGGGTTTAGGGGTTTAGGGTTTAGGGTTTCTGGTTTGGGGTTCAAGGTTGGGCCTGGGTAGAATTTGTAGTAGGGTTTAGGGTTTAGGGTAGAATTTGCAATACTGTTGATGGACAAAATCCTGCATGACCTTAAGGACTCTAAACTATGGGAATTATGGTAATTATATTCCTTATAATGGGTAATGCAGGATTTTGTCCATCAACCGTTTCTCTTCCTCCAATGTATCTATAGTCAATCAGACCCCCCGCCCTAACACCCTCTTCTACGTATTCAAGCCCTCATACTAAACCCTATACTAGTAGCAAGCCTTGTTGTAGTAAGCTTTGCAGAACTTTTATGCAGCCATTATAGAACGCTCAATTAGAGATTGTTAACGGAAACAAGTGCCCCTTTTAACAGATGTTGAAGCCCTTACCGTACCCTATGAATTTCCAGGCTTGGGCACATTTTGAACTTTGCACTTGTACGGTTCAGGGGCTTAGTGCTTAGGGGTTCTAGCCTCTAGGGCTTAGGATGTACAGGGTTCAGGGCTACAGGTATAAGGTTTTGGGGCTGTCTAAGACGTCGTATCTGGGCTTGCTCGGACTTTAGCCTGGTAACTTGTAAGGATTACTTTCCGTATCATGCAGGTTACTGACAGATTCTAAGCACCAATATAGTAGCAGGACTTGGTAGATACTTGGGCCTCAAAAGTATGTGCTATAGCAATACTTGGACCCTTTGGGTATGCTTTATAGGTACATGGACACTTGTGGTCACACTCCCAAAGGGTCCTAGGTACTGTTATGGTGGATGCTTCCCCAAATCAAGTAAGTCCCAATATAAAAACCCTACACTCTACTATCTACCTAGAGGCTCATACCCTACCCCCTTTTAAGGTACCTAATTTTCTATAAGAGATCCTAACCATAAAACTAGGTATCCTAAAAAAGGGGTAGGTATGAGCCTCTAGGTAGGTACTTAGGACCCGTTGGGACTGTCTTGAACAAACATTGAGCTTGAAGGGGCCAAGGCAAAAAACAACTGTGAACTCGTGCCATGTGGATTTCCATTAGTTTATGAGACGGTGGGGGTTCAGGGTACTACTTCGAAACCGCAAGCAGGATATAGAGTCTTGGGTTTATGGTCTGTGAATATCAGGTTTTGGGGCTTAGGGTGTACGAGAATCAGGTTCGAGGCCGTGCGGATACGTGCCCTGCGGCTTCTGGCCTTTGACTCAGCTTCGTCCGCGTGATTCGTGCAGTTTGCGTACTCGCGACCAGCCTCTTGGCCTGATATTATGGGGATGTTTCCCTAAGGGTCCATGTACCCAAACAGTATAATTCTACTTTTTCCCCACTGTACTTAAATAGGGACTACTACTTCAAGGCCAGCGTTTATCCTACTTGGGTACATGGAGCCTTCGGGTCTTGAAATCAGGCCCTCCTGTTTGGTCGCCGGTGCAATAAATTAGATGCTGCTACAGACAAGCGACTGGCTCCCTTTGTCAGTCTCCGCACTGTAGCAATTCCTACACAGGGTTCAGATAGATATGGTGCAGGTGCCCAGAACACACCGAAAGCCTGCACACAAGAATCCGAAAAAGCAATATCCTGCGATGGTATTATTCCATCCATGGCGATCGCTGCATTTTCTCACTGAGCCGTTCGTAAAACTGTGTGTTCTGTTGCTAAATATACCACTTCCGCCTTGCTTCCGCTGCTACTGCTGGTCGACCGCTACGATGATGTTAGTAACGATGCCAGTCGCAGACAGCGATTCTGCTGCTATTGCTGTTATTTAGTAGTACTGAGCACTACTTCTTCCTGCTATTATACTGCGAATACGATGGTACCAGGACCCCAACAGTATGTAGAATTAGAACCTTCTATAGGTGTTGGGCTCGTATTTTACTTACTTTGGGGTGGTTGAGGTAGTACTACGGTTGATGATATAAATCCTGCATCACCCATCATACGGAATATACCATAATTCCCATAGCCTAGGGTTATTAAGGTAATGCCGGATTCATTTCATCAACTGTAGTATAGTTGCATCAGTGCAGCGATCAGGAGCGATCGGTATCGCCTGCTTGGCCAAGTGAGGCGGGCCGTTCGGACAGTCTTGGGTTGAGCCTCAAACCCCAAAGGTCCAAGCTTTGGAGTACCATACTTTAATACTTTTTTTAAAGGAACGCTTATGAAATAAAAGTTTACACTTTTTTCTCCCTGGTTACTTGAAAGCCCAGTAATAGTCATATGGCAGTTTCCGAAAATTAGGGGTATCTTATTTTGGGGTCCTTATAATTAGGATCCTACTATTTAGGGTACTATTTTAGGGTCCCCTATTTTCGGAAACTCCCATATGTATATATATATATATACTCTCCGAAATACTAACCTACATACCTACTGTCACAAAGCCGCGTACCTAATTGTTGGATCCTTTGGACCCTCAGGGATATGGCCGCTGGTGTTCCCATGCCTCTAAATGGCATGTGGTTGAGGCATTGTCAGAAAGTTGCCGAGGGCCTCTAGCTCCGTAGGTAAGTAGCACGTAGTCCCAAAGCACCCTCAACCCTAAAGCCCTAAACCCTAAACCCCAATTTCCAAGATGGTGACGCTGGCAACAGAACAGACAATGCCCGCAGATCGATCAGCGGCATGAGAGGCCTGACCGTCTCGACTTGTTGTTTTAGCCACATTCGCCGCTGGTGTTCTCATGCCTCTAAATGGCATGTGGTTGCGGCATTGTCAAAAAGTTGCTCCGGGCTTCGTGCTCCGTATGTACCTAGCATGTAATCCACACAGAAACTTAGATAGCCATTAGGGGAACCTTAAACTGTTTGGCCTTATTTATTTGGTCTATAATAGAAAGTTTAAACTTTTTTGGCCCCGGTTATTGAAGAAGAGAGGAAAATGACAATGCCTGCAGATCGATCAGCAGCAGTGGCTTCCTTGTCAAGAAGTAACTAATTAAAAGTTACTGGCGCCATGAGCCGAAAGTGTGGTTGTCAAAAATGTGGTCCCTTTTTGGGTCCTTATTACAATACGGCACCTAATATTTAGGGTACCCAAAAAGGGGCCATAATTTTGACAACTACCCGAATGTAGAGAGCTGTGCCTCTCGACTTGGAACCCCATGTGTTCCGTGGACGTCATTCGCGGCTAGCAGTGCTGGCGGCTCAGGCCATGTTTTTGCGCTGGATATGCTCAAGGGATCCACAGCAAACAGTCACTGATGATGTTCATGCTTTGTTTCTGCATAAGCTCTATGTCAGGATGATGTTTGCAGTTTCTCGGACCCTGGTTTTTGGGAATACTTATCCGTCTTCCATCTTCATCCGAGCAGATCAGAGTGTCTCTCGTGTATGTCCGTGTGGGACGGGATGGAATCCTGGAAGTGACCCCTGCATGGCACAACCGCAGCTGTAATCAACCACTCAAGCTGTCCAGGACGTGTACGTATAGTTACAGTGTATATTTCCTGATTTCTGAGTGCATCCACCTTTGTGGTTCATGTGCGCATTCGTGCACAGATGCTTGCATTGTGGAGTGTATGTGTCCACTACATGTGTGTCAACCCTCGGGCTCTAGTTGCCTAAGTAGTAGGTTACCAACCATACTATGAACGCCACTAACCTACGATATAGGTAACTAAATATAGTAGGGTTACTAACCATACTTTTAACCCCAGTGACCTACGATATAGGTAGCTAAACCCTACCGTTAAGGCAGCTTTGCATGGGTAGAGGCATGGCCAGATCCTGTGATCTCTAATCTCGATTTGCGCACCTACACTCATCCTACAGGGTTCACTGTAGTTCATTTCTGTGTTTATATTTGGGATCCTATTATAAGGTAATCCCAGAAAAGAACTACAACGGAGCCTATGGGTATAATGTACTACAACGACAAGGCCAGTACGAAATCGCGTATACACGCATGAGTGTGTTCTATACTGTAAATCACGGCGCACGGTCAAGTATTCCTGGACATACATATATAGATGAATAGTTAGATACGCACATCAAAGGAGCCATACGTGCACACAGACACGCATACATGCATGCCTACACGCCTCACATACGCGAGACGCTTCGACACAAACACATGCAGTGGGAAGATTTGGCAAGATGTAGCTGACAAGCAAACCCATGCAAGTTGCGTCCCGGGGCCGGGCACTTTAGCAAGGACCCTATGTAGTTAATGATGTATCTTCGCAGTGCGTACGTGTCTGTATGTCTGTATGACACATGAGAAGACATGTGTGAATCCATAATGTGCTGATGTGTGCTTGTGTCTTGACATTACAAGATCGCTCGGGCAGGGGCTTATGCGACTTCTTGTTTTTATGTGTGTATGCATTCGTGTAAAAACAGATTCACAGACAGATGTAGATTTATTTGTCATTAATGTGTGAATATATGTACATATGTACTTGTGTGTGTATGTAGATCTCTTTAGACATATACATATACACATATGCTCATATGCACATGTTCAACCCATGGCCACATGAACATGCAAACCTTGTGCACAGGTGCGCATGTACAACTTCCAAAACTCCTGTAGTCTTAAGACTGAACATCGCTTACTAGGCCCGCCAATAAAACATGGAAGGCGTTTTTATTGTTAGGGGTTATGGTTATCTCTGCTGTCACTTTTGAGGGATCTTGTTCCTGCTCTGTGTCTTGCTCCCCCGCTGTCTTTTGCTCCTGCTCCTGCTGAGTCTCTTGCTCTCGCTCGTGATCTTACTCTTGCTATTGCTCTTGCT
This sequence comes from Symbiodinium sp. clade A Y106, assembly GCA_003297005.1. Lineage (NCBI taxonomy): Eukaryota > Dinophyceae > Suessiales > Symbiodiniaceae > Symbiodinium > Symbiodinium sp. clade A. The sequence goes on from BGNK01000925.1 coordinate 106,490, forward strand.
CCTCCTCTTGCTCTTACTGCCCTTGCTCTTGTTCTTAGTCCCGATCTTGCTCCTGCTCTTGCTCCTGCTCTTGCTGTTGCTCCTACTCTTGCCCTTGCTTTTGCTCTTGCTGTTGCTCCTACTCTTGCTCTTACTCCTGGTCTTGGTCTTGCTCCGGACCCCGTTAATGCAAATTAGGTTTCAAAGCACAGGAATGATATCGGGAGGACTGACCCCAACATGTGCTTATTCTTAGGGGTTGTTCAGTAAATTGGGGAACGGATTAACCCTAAGTCTCCATGTCCCCAAATAGTTTAGATGGTTCATACTTTGGCCCTAAAGGTGTCCCTATATAGGTACTTCAGGGCCACAGTAGATTCCATTCGGGTACTTAGGGAACGCTTACTAACATAATCCAGGAAGCCAGAAACACGTTCGCCTGGAGCTTGTCTAGTCTAGTCTTGCGGACTTTGCATATAGAGCTTCTGTTGACCTCAGTAGCCCCTAAACCCTGAACCCTAAACTCCCAAACCCTCTGTTGGGTTCCTATTGAGATCCGGGTGACTACGTTCTTATTATCTGGACCACATTAAGGCTTCCTGTTCCACCACTCGTTCCTTCCACTCACTTCGCTACTAAATTAAAAGGTAAAAGAGTGATAGGAAGAAAGAACCGAGAGAAGACACACGAGAATCTATTATTTGGTTGCTCCTGGTTGTTGGTTGATTTCGCTTACCATTGGGATTTCTTCTGTAACTTCTGGGGCTACATTATAATCCCAAATAAACCCTAAAGCCCTAAACCCTAAAGCCTCAGTAGCAGCCTGAACCCTAAACTCCCAAACCCTATGTAAACCTGGGCTTTGGAGTACCATACTTTAATACTTTTTCTTAAAGGAACCATTATGAAATACAAGTTTATACTTTTTTCTGCCTGGTTACTTAAAAGCCCAGAAACCATACAGGTCTAAACCCTAAAGCCTCAGTAGCAGCTTAAGCCCTTAGAACCCTGGAAAGCCGACCTCCTCAATGCTATTTTCTTTGCTCCTCAAACCCTAAATAGCCTAAACCCTCAAGCCCTAAACCCTAAACCTACACCCTAAAGTCTGAACCTCTACACCCTAAACCCTATAAACCTACACCCTAAATTCTGAGCCTCAAACTCCTGACATCCTAAAACGTAAACCGTAAATCTGACGCTCGAGGTGTTTTGATGTGTAAGCGTATGGGGTTTTGTCTTTTAGGGTCTGCAAGGGTTCTATAAGAGTGTAGTTTAGGGCTCAGGGCTTATATTATAGAATCTACGGTTTGGTGTATGGGGCGTCTTGGATTTTGGATTCAGGCTTTAAGTAAGGTTTGGGGTTGTGGCCAACTTTAGGTGTAAGGGTGTTGGGTTTTGTCGTTTAGGGTCAGTAAGGGTTTGGTTTTCTATACATGATTGTAGTCGAGGGTTCGGGGTTCATATCATAGAGCTTTACGGTGTAGCGCATTGGGATTTACCGTTTTGGTATTTAATTTAGGCATTAGGGTTTGGGGTTGTCGCCATGTCGGTCGATTTCCTTTACGAATCAGATCCCTAAGGCTCAACATAGACCAGCAGGCAGAGGCGTGGGTGTCCCTCATGAAGTAGTGTTCAATATTCATAATATATGAACCCACGGGTGATTAACACATTCATTAAACCCTACACCCCTAACCCCTAAACCCCTACCAGTCTACTTTGGCTCTACGAGGCTTGTAACCCTAGACCCTAACCAAAAAAGGCCTGATATCTGAGTCCTTGGAGCCTTAGGGGAAGTTTTTGAAGAGAGAGTCTGAGAGGGTGCGAGCTCACCTGATCCTCACACCTTCCTTGGGCCCGCAGTCTCGAAGGCATGCTATGTTTTCGCTCCATCTTTGGGTATTTAGGGTCCCTAAACCCTATAAACCCTAAAACCTAAACCCTAAACCCTAACCAACTACAGCGTGGGCTCTACGGGAGTTCGCTCTCCCAAACAGTTTTTGAATCCTCGCCTTCACGGAAAGCTGCGGCTTGGATCGCCAAGTCTGCGTAGCCTTGCCCAAAGGGTCCAAGGTACCTTTAAGGGTTCCTTTACGGGTTTAGGGTTCCTTTAAGGGTTCCTACAGGTGCCTCTACGGTAGAATGTAGGGTTTCTATATTAGGAATTATAACGATTGTGATTTGGGAGGTATTCCCCCACAACAGTACCTAGGACCTTTTGAGTTGGTGTTGCATGTCTGGGCCGACTGGAGCCCAATATATAGTACAAGCCAGAAACTTGGAACATCATTCTCCTCCTGCTTATAAGGTAAGGTATAGGGGATCACAGCACTAATCGTCCTAAATCCATGTTCCAACTTTCTGGGATTTACTATAATCATGATTGAACTCCGGCCTTCTGCGGTTGAGTTCGTTCGAGGATGCAACATTCGTAGTTTTGCAATGTCAAACCACCATGCAACGGAAGACCCCTGCTGGATCTGTTATTCATGCTTGATCCTGTCCAATCGGGCACATGGGATCTCGTAATCAATCCGGTTCCCTGCGGGGGCAGCGCAGGATGTTGGAGTGTTGGCTCGTGTTCCTGGCTCACGCACTCTATTCAGACTTTACTCCTAGTGCAGAGCTTCAGTTTTGACATACGTAGACGGGTTTGTAGCTATCTTCACATGCATATATACATACATGTAAAAGTCTATGTACACAGGCACTCATGTTCTGGTTTATAAGTTTGGAAAAAGTTAATCAAGTCGCAGACTGTATAGAAATGTAATTGTATGTATATATGTATATCTATATGTATGTATGTATGTATGTATGTATGTATGTATGTATGTACATATATATCTACATATGTATGTATGTATGTATGTATGCATATATGTATGCATGTACACATAATATATATATATATATATATATATATATATATATGTATATACACATGTATGCACAGACGTATATGTGTATGTGTGTGTATATATATATATGTAGTGTTCGTATACATATATATATATGTGTATATGTGTGCAAGTGTGTATATGTATATATATATATGTATATACACAATGACGTTTGTTCATGTATATATGTATGTGTGTGCCTACGTGTGTATGTATGCACACATCTGCTTACCTTCACAGTTGCACATGCAGCTTACTGGCCAGCTTTCATATATGCGGTAGTGCGTGGGTTCTCTAGCACGTGTGTGTGTGTGTCATTTTGAGTCGCTCTTACACACATACATACATGTGCACATACACAGACAGACAGAGCAAGACTTGCACACATGTGCACATTTCATGCTTACATACATACCCACATACATTCGTTTGTACATATACACACTAGATAATGCCCCGGCTCGGCATGCGGAGGAATGTCAATGCTGAAATATGGCCAATGATGCAACACTGGTGCCACACAGCGTCGAGCAGGGCGAGGTAAAGCATGGCCTTCATAGTACTGCTCTTGACTTTCCTTGACCTCAAAAATCTTGCACGAACCTCTTTAGGTAAAAAATGTCGCAGCCTATGCTTTATGGGCACATGGACCCTCATAAACAGGCATGCATGTATGCACTTCATTGCTTGTGTGAGCATATATGTACACATATAGATATATACATATTGCAACATTAGTATGTCTGCTTTGCATTTGCTTAAGCCGTGCACATGTAATTTAATGTATACCGTCTACGTATGCTTATATATGTATATATATATATATGTGTGTGTGTGTGCCGTGATACCTGTACACATGTGCCGATGTGCGTCGGATTTTTTTGGCTTACAGGTTCACGGAATACTCGCAGCCTGTGTTGTATCGCCTGTGCCTCGACGTTCGTTAGGAGCCTGCGTGCTGCACCCTAAACTGTGTGCACTGCATGTGGCAGGGACCCTGAAACGTAGTGTGGGTTTAGGGTTTCAGGTTTAGGCTTAGGGTTTAAGGGTTCAGGGTTTTGAGGTTTGTGCGGTGTTACTGGGTGCTGTGTATAATGGAAAAGGGCTCACATGGGGATAAGCAGGGATTGAGAAATCCGGCTCGAAATTTGTGTATAGCCGGCATGCCAACAAGGGTTTACGGACATAGTAGCCGGAATAATCAGTGATACATAGTAATTCTATTCCTTAGGGTCCCTTAACGAATCTCATAGTATAGCCTACCCCCAAACCCTATTCTAATAATTAATGCCCGTATGTGTTACGCACTTATACATACTATGCTTATACGTATAACTGTACCTACCTGTACCTACACCCATGCATATACATATACATATATGCATATTCGTAAACGTTTACATATATACATACATACATACATACATACACACACACACACAGACTTGGGCGCTTGGGGTAGCTGTAAGCTGCAATGACGGCGCTTGGCTAAACCAAAAGCCAACACCAAGGTCTCTAAGCCCTAAAGCGGCAAACTCTCAGTCATAGACTCTGAGCCCAAGTCCTAGAATCCACATGAATGAGCCTGAACGAAAAACCAAGCAAGGCTTTGCGTTTCGGGCTTAGGGTTTGCGCTAGGGTTTGGGGCTCGGGCTTCGGGTATATAAGTTTGTTGAGGACTACGTTTAGGGTTTGGGGTTTAACGTGTTAATTAAAGTGAAGCATCAGGCAGGAACTGTGGATGAGTTTTGTTGGCGATGGACTTTTCCTATCGCGCGCAAACGCTTCGCGAATGTGCGCAGCATCCTTTAACATTAGTTTAAGTAGTCTTAAGTCAAGGTGCTCATAGCATCTTGGTTGGGTTGAGCGCATTCGCGGCTTGTTTGCACATCATTTTGAGTACATTCCGGCGTCTAGCTGTGCAACACTAGCCATCCCTTTCGATGGCGTGGCTAGATGTCTGCGCTTTTGTAGCAACGCCTCATGCTGTACAAATCGATTGGTAGCATGGCATGCAACCATCAGCTTTTTGGCCCTGCATCACGAACTCTATACGTTCACTCGGATGCAGGGGACATAAACAGTGAATTCCGGATGCTGCGGCGGTAGCTTTCGGAAGAAGGATCCGATGAGGAACATTTTCATGCATCGCATCTATACCGGAGTCGTCCCGGCTAAAATCGCTATTGATTGCTGCCTGGGATGGTTCCCCAAACACATAAACCCCTAAACCCTAATCCTTGAGCCCCTAACCTCCCTAACCCCCAAACCCGTAGCCCCTAACTCTAAACCCCTGAACCCTAAACCATCCTAAACCCTAAAACCCTAAAACCCTAAACCCTGAACACATCTACCTGCTTCCGGTCGGAACTACTTGGAGGCCCTTTTGACTTAGTAAGTCTACTTAGTATCCCCTAGAAAGCATATTATAATCCCCCATAACCCACCTTACTAACCCTACTTACTAGATCAAAAGGGCCTCCAAGTAAGGTCCTCTAGGATCCCAGCAGTACAATTGTAATTACCCCTTAGGGTTTACCTGGACCCCGAATAACCTACCTTTTTAGGGTTCCCTAATGTGATTTCTTTATATCAGTCCTTAAAAATGTAGGTTATTAGGGGTTTAGGTAGGGTTTCCTTAGCAATGCAGGAATTTTTCAAGAAACAAAATGTAGACCGTGATCAACAGATAAACCCCCCTTGCGAATTATGACGGGGTGGTTTCGGGAACCCGCGCAAACTCAGATGCTAGTCTAGAACATGCAAAGCAACCAGAACTCCCCTGGAATGGTTTAAGGTTTTAAAGGCTAAGCTGTAGGGCTTCAGGGATGCAGCAGCATAGGAAAGAGCAACAAGAAGATGCAATCCATTACGCTGAAGCCCTAGCGCGCAAATCCTAAACTATGAACCCGAATCGGTATCCCTACCTGTATCCCCAAACCAGACAAAATAATAGGTTATATATAACCCCTTATTTATAGGGTATAAGCTCTAAAACAGCAGGTTTTGGGATTCCCAGATACACTCTAAACTCCCACACCCGACAACTCTGGGCGCTGAGAGCCTTGATCCCCCCAAACCCTAAACCCCTAATAACCCAGACCTTTGGGAGGTTCCAAAAAGTAGATCCCTTAGTGGGGGTTCCTATAAAGTACCCTGAGTAGTATAGGGCCCCGAATTAGGGGATCTACTTTCTAGATCCTCCCGGGGGTCTGGGAATAAGCATCCCTGAACCGAACATGAACCGCTGACGAAGAAACACAACTACAAAGCCCCGAGCCCGGAACTCTGAAACAGGGTTTAGGGTTTACCTTAACACTGAATAACCTAATGTAGGAACCTGATTAGGAAACCCTGGGCGTATAACCCCAAAATAGTAGGATTCATATAAGGCCCAAGGTTTCTGAATCAGGTTCCTACATTACCTTTTAGGGCTATGATTTCCTTATGCAAGTCCTGAAAAAGGCAGGTTATTCGGGGTTAAGCTAGGGTTTATAGGGTCAGATTCCAGGCACACAACCACAGTCCCGTTCTGCAAGGATGGTCCGCGGCACGTACACTTTGCTTCTCCAGTTCCACAGGTGGGCCACATCAGAGAGCCTTTGCCTCTTGGGGATTCATAGAATAGAAGCTTCAATAACCCTAAACCCTAAAACCCTAAACCCTAAACCCTAAAACCCTAAAACCCTAAACTCTGAACCCTAAACCCTAAAAGTTTGGGACCCCTAAGTCCTGAACCCTACATCTGCCTTTTGCAAAGCTCTTAGGCTTTGTTTGTTTTTTTCGGTTGAGTTTTTTTTTTTTTTTTTTTTGGGGGGGGGGGGGGGGGGTTTTTGGTTTTTGTTTTTTGGGGGCTTTTGGTTTTTGGGGGTTTTGGGTGGGGNCTGAACCCCAAAAATGTTGGAACCCGTTATTGTCTTCCCCTTTGTTTCTGTTTTTTTAAGTTTTTTTTTTTTTTTTTTTTTTTTTTGTTTTTTTTTTTTTTTTTTTTTTTTGGGGGGGGGGGGTTGGGGGTTTCTGGTTTTGTGTTATGTGGGCCTTTAGAGTTTCAGGCGTTTGGGTTGGGGTTTAGGGTTTAGGCTGGTTTCAGGGGTTTGCGTTGGGATTGTAAGGGCTTGCCGTTTCAAAGTTTAGGCCTCTCGGGTATTTGGGTTAAGGTTAGGATGTAGAGCCTGGTCCTGATCAGGTTGCTGCAAGGATTTGCAACAGCGGTTTCACCGTGTGTTGTTGCATCTTCTGTCGGGCATATTTTGGTGATTATTTGTACAGTTAAAGTACTCTTCAAGGAACCTTTGTAGACCAGTTACGAACCCTCCAAGGAACCCCTAAGATTTTCACATTGCATTTTAGGTTTGTGGGGTTAGGGTTGGGGTTTCGGGTATAGGGTTTAGGGTTTAGACTATAGTGCTACATTCCTACGGTTGAACTCTCCAGGCTCTATCGGTGTTATTGAAGATTGAGGGTTCAGGCCGTGGGGGTTTGCAGACGTCTGCTCCTCGACATCTGGCCACGATGTGGTCATTGCATTGATCATGATACCGCACTGGACCAGAGCCTTTCAACAAAAGGGTCACAGGCAGCGGCATCATCCGCCCAGGTTGCCCCGCCCACGACGAGCAGCCCCCAGGCCCAGAAGGCCTTTTCGGAAATCCTGGAGCAAGTGCATGCAGAGGATGCAGCCGCTGAGGCCGGTGCTCTCCAGGCTTGGATTATTCGGAATCGAGCTTCGAATGTGGTATACTTATACAAGCGCAAGAAAACCGCAAACTGTGCCGCTGAAAGCTTCACTTACAGCCTACTTGACAAGTCTGCTCTGCCTTTCGTGACACCGAAGGCAACTGAACGCCTGGACCTCAGACCTAAACTCTAAACCTCAAACTCTAAAGCCCTAAGGCCTATATCCCAGGACCCTGATAGACCCATTTAAAGGATCCCTTAAAGCAACCCCTGTTTTAAACTCCAATCCATTTCCCATTTCACCACCTCTTCCCCACAGCCTGAAGTAGTATAGAAACTATAGTTTAAGTTTTAGGGTTTAGATGTGTGTTCTTCCGGATACTGATAAGATATCTGTGTTCTGGAGTACGTACCATGCTTGAATAAATCTTTTGTTGACCAGTTCCTTGAAGGCTTAAAGGAGCCACTATGAAAGTCTGTGCTTTCGTTCTTCTGGGTTACTTCATTGGCCAGTATAGCAATCCCTAACCCTAAGGGTCCAGGTACCTAATAATCATATACTCTCCTAAATATTGAGCTACACAACTACTATCCTACACCCGACTACCTAATTATTGGGTCCTTTTGAGCCTTAGGGTAATGGTCGATGTTCTCAGGGTTCCCTTTAGATTTCCTTTAGGGTTTCCTCCAGTTTAAGGGTTAAACAAGGGTAACATCGGGGTTTAGGGTATAATGGTGCATGCCCTAAGGCTCCAAAGAGGGCCTTGGGCTTTCTGGGGGATGGTTTGGGCTTTGGGGGCTAGGGTTTGGGATCTCACTACGAGGGTCCGGGAGCCTTAGGGTGTACTCAATTATCATATACCGTGGCCCTTTTGTAGTCTTTATTTAGGTACGTTAGGCCCAAGTACGTACTACAGGGGATTCTTTATGGTGCGTTCCAGAACTAGACCATAAATTCTGACCCCAGCCCATACCTGGGGATCCCAAAACCCTACTGTTTTAAGGGTTATACCATCTAAATTAACGGGTCATATCCTACTATAATGTGTAGGGTTTGCGGATGCAGGTATTCCAAAGATTACCCAAAGGCTCCTGGACCCTCGTAGTGAGATCCCAAACCTTAGCCCCGAAAGCCCAAACCCTCGCCCATGATCCCTTCCCAGACCCCCGGGAGGATCTAGAAAGTAGATCCCCTAATTTGGGGCCCGAAACTACTAAGGGTACTTTATAGGAACCCCCATTTGGATCCTCCCGGGGGTCTGGCTTGAGGAGCCTTAGGGTCGGGCTCCTGAACCCCTTTACAGTAGAAGCCAGAAAGTTGGAACATAGTTGTCCTCATACCCTTAAGGTAAAGTACAAGGGATTCTAGCACGAATCCTCCTAAAACCATGTTCCAACTTTCTGGGTTCTACTATAAAGGAAGCGTAATTATTGGGTTCTTTGGACCCTTAGGGTTACCTCAATGACTCAAGGTATCCTGGTGGGGCAGAGGGTCAAGGCTCCCCCTAAACTAAACCCCAAGCCCTTCCCCAGAAAGCCCATGTGTATATACTATAAACCCTACTAAAACCCTACTAAATCCTACTCAACATTTACCAAAGCCTAAATCCTAAACCCTAGACCCTAAATCCTAGTAAACGGGTTAAGGCCCCGGGAAGCAGGCCAGAGATGCCTTCGGACACACACGAAGCCGAACGTGCCTACACGAACTTCGGCGGCAGATCGTTGGGCGTAGGGGAGTCAGAGTTTAGGGGTGTTAGGGTTTAGGGTTAGTTTAGGGGTGTTAGGCTTTAGGGTTAGTTTAGGGGTGTTAGGGTTTAGGGTTAGTTTAGGGGTGTCAGGGTTTAGGGTTAGTTTAGGGGTGTCAGGGTTTAGGGTTAGTTTAGGGGTGTTAGGGTTTAGGGTTAGTTTAGGGGTGTTAGGGTTTAGGTGTTCAGGGCTTAGGGGCTGATAGGGCTTATAGCATAGGTGGGATTTTGTGTTTTGGATTGGTTTCTACGGGCTTTATATATGGGCTTGTGGCTTAGGAGAGATGGAGTGGAACGGGAGAGGTGACAAAACAATTTATAGCCATGCATCCTGCATTCTAAACCCTTAGCCCTGAACCGCAGCAGAGATCCTTCTCGACTCCCGCAGACGCTTCGAAGCAGAGGCATCCTTTGCGAGGGGAGACGTTCGAGGAATTTCCTATAATTTTCCTGCGGGTGCCATTATTATAGTTAGGCAGGGTTCATTGGACACCAAAACCCGTTCCAAGTATCATTAAGGCTCCGCTACTAAAAGCTCAAGCCCTGCACCTAGCCCCCAGCAAATGCCGTGTTTCAGAAATGGTTACTCTCAGGTTCGAAGGACTCATGGGTTAAGACTTCTGGGCCCAAAAACCATACTGTGTACGACTTTTGGCCTGTTTTGAGCCTTCGGGTTAGACCCCGAAAATCCTAAGCCCCAAACCCCGCGGCCAAGGTACTACAGCAACGTCATCAACAGCCAGTTCTACAGGCATCTGGTTGTCCCGACAGATGGTGCCCTTTACTATATAGGTGGTTGTCAAAATTAGGGTCCCTTTTTGGGTACCCTAAATACTAGGTGCCGTATTATAATAGGGACCCAAGAAGGGACCCTAATTTTGACAACCACCCATATAGAGCTCTGAAGAGTTCTCCGTGGATGACTATACCACACTGTCACAGAAAAAGCACCCTCAGAGTCACTGTATGATTATACTGTACTATACCCTAGAACCCTATTCCTAGTGCGGGCCCTTCGCTTATATTGCCCGGTAGCAACCTCTTGCCTTGTTAATCCGTTGCACGGTTAATTTGCGGATAGAGTTTTTTGGGGCTTGTTAGGGTTTATAGGGGCTCCATGTATGCACATCCTGTCCGATTTTGGACCATGCCGTCTGATCTTTTGACTGAGAAACCGGTCTATGTGTATACACATGTACGTGCAGTTGTGTCACTTAAACATACGCACACATACACATACACATGCTTAGACACAGACACAGATACATTGACGCATATATATATATATATGCATAATATGCACGTTACACATACACGTAAGTGCATGCACACATACCTGCATACATACATCCATACATCATCCATCCATGCAACCATCCATCCATCCATCCATCCCTCCGTCCATCCATCCATCCATCCATCCATCCACAGACGGACAGACAGCCAGACAGGCAGGCAGACAGACAGACAGACATTGTGACATGCAGACATCCGGACGGCATACCTACATATGCATATGCATAATTACATACATACACGCACATGTATGTATAAGACAGAGTGGCAGAGAGAGAAAGAGAGAGAATGTACGTTGCGTTATATAGCCTGCTATTGTATTTTTTCCAGGGAAGTGGAGCCCATCAAGGCTCCCAAGTGGAAAATCCGAAACCCTGGACCCTCTCCTTCAATAATGATAAGGGCCAGAAACCCCCAACCCTGATCCCTAAACTAAACCCTAGGCCTTTCAAGATAACGAGCTTCTGAACCTAAACCCTAAACCCAAAAGCCTAATGCAGGCACCTGATTAAGAAACCCTGGCCCTATAACCCCAATATAGTAGGATTCATATAAGGAACCCTAATAAAGGCCCAAGGTTTCTTAACCCTAAACCCTAAACCCTGAACCTAAACCCTAAACCCTGAACCTAAACCCTAAATCCTGAACTAAACCCTGAACCTAAACCCTAAACCCGAAACCCTGAGAACCCCAAAGCCTGCAGCCTGCTGTCAGGCCACAAGGAAGGGTCGGGACCCCGGCCTCTGGGGTCTAGGACTAGGTCTTAAGGGTTCGGTTGTGGTTTGGTGTGTAAGTTCAAGGTTAAACATAGACCCCTGACTCACTCACACCCCTTTCTCCTTGAACAGTAATGAGGACCAAAAAGGATCCTACAAATAATTAGGGCCTTTCAAGACGGCCGGGAGGTTTGAGCCAAACCCTTAGACCCCTAAATCCTAAACCCCAGGAGGGCAGTAGTAACTAGGAGTTTGGGATCCAAGAGTGTGGGCCGTGGGTGACAGATGTAATGAACCCTAAGGGAAGCAGTCAGGCTCCTTTGTTCGATGCACCTTACACCCTAAACTGCTTAAGCCTATACCCTACAACCCTAAACCTAAACCTTAATGGAGGTTAAAGAGTTGAGGGTGACAGGTTCAGGATGGCAAAAGAGCGGCTGAGCATGTCGAGGATAGATTTCAGTTTTTAGGATTTAAAGGGTCTGGGGTTTATGGGGTTTAGGGTTTAGGGTTTATAAGGTTTAGGGTTTAGAGTTTGTGGTCCGGTCCAGGGATCTATGCCTCCAATTGTCTAAGGCCATTTTGCGCGGTTTGGGTTTAGGAAGATAGGGGTCGGAACAATTAGAAAGCATGTCCCCTTATAGTCCATATACATATGTATACACATACACATATTTTCAGTACAACATACACAAACACCCGATGCCCTTCGTCATAGGCTTTACAGGACCATATGAGAGCTCCCATGCCGCACAGAATGACCGTGCATAATGCGAGGGATGACGCTTCCCTGCCACCTGGAGAGTCAGGAAGCGACCGACAGACACACACACACAGAGAGAGACAGACACACAGACACACAGACACACACACACACAGAGACACACACACACACAAACACAAAAACACACACACACACACCCGCCCCCACNTTTCAAGGCCATGACTGCCCCCCAGAGATCACTACTTGGCCTACAACGATCCAGCACAAGCTCCAACCACTCGCATTGACGCTCCACCCGCCTCCACGCGCCCTCACACCCCCCATGCCCACACACGCACACCTACATCCACACCCAACTTGTTTGTGAAATGTCATATCCGAACCGTGATCCGAGATCCAGTTCTGCAGTGGCACGACTCCCTCACGTTGGCTGCGGTGGGTGCATCATGCGTACTGCATGTCTCTTCCGCAGGAAACATTTGCCGCTCTGTACCATGAGTATCCCAGGGTATTCCGGAAGCACCCCCTGGAGTAAGCCGGGTGTTGGAAGCAGACGACTTTCATCGCTCTGCACGCAGACGAAACTCCTGTAGAAGATATGGTCACACTCCTGCGTCATATTCTCATGGAATTCCTTGCTCGCCGGCGTCTGGTCCTTGCCCACCAAACCTTGACAGGAACCTCTTGGGCCATTGGGGGCCTGACAGTGCGTAGGTGCTGGGTATAAGGCCTTATCAGAAAACATTTTGAATTTATCCTCCTCGGAAAGCACGCCTTCGAACCACTGAGGCTGAGGACCAGACGAACCTAAACCCTAAACCCCCAACCCTACATTTAAACCCATTGCACCCCTTAACCTTTCCTAACCCCCGAACCCCAAACTTGATCAAGCCCTTTAATCTTTTCAAGCCCCCAACCATGACTTCTAAACCCTGACCACTAAACCCCCCAAACCCTAAACCCTAAACCCGAACCCCCTGAACCGTAAACCACTAAACTCCTAAACCCTAAACCTTCTGGAGGGATAATTTCCCCCGAAAGGTCCGAGTATCATTATGGTATATACTTAGACCCCCAAAATACCCTATAAGTATATACCATAATGATACTTGGACCCTTTGGGTCCTTGAGGGAGTCTCACCTGAACGGGGAAGTCTTGGGTACTGTAGGGTTTCATAGGATTCCTTTAGAGGGGTTCCTTTAAAGGGGTTACTACAAGGGCTACTATTCATAGGGGCCTTTGGAAGGTCTTAATACGGGGGCCTTAATATGTTCTGTACCATTTTTTTTTTGGGGGGGGGAGGGGGTCCTTGTTATAGCCATAGGAAATATACCCCAAAACCTTATTTTAATCATCAAGGCCCTGTATTAGCTTGGGGTTTTAAGGTTCAGGGTTTGGGATGGATGCGTAATGTGCTAGACTATGTAGGGCTCTCTAAGGTTTTGTTATTGTGAAAACACGGATATACTAGAGATGTGCTTACTAGACCAGGGGCTTCAGGGATGTGTATTGACATGATGTTTTTGTTCGGGATCCCTTACAAGCTCAAGAGCAACACTAAATCCTACACCCTAATTATAGTCCTCAACAGCAAATATCAGGCACTTAGGTCGATTCTTAGCCGAAGGCCACTATCTGATTAAACCTCAGGGTCCATGTGCCCAGATACGATATACTCTGGCACGAAAAATTCTTAAATAGCAACTACTTTAAGGCCAAAGTGTATAGCATTTGTGCCCATGGGCCCTTATACCCTAAACCCTCATGTTACCGTTAAAGGAATCCTTAAGATCGTGGAGGGCCCCTATAGTACCGGCAGCGCCGGGGTTTCGTGCAATACCGCTCAATGTATGCTGATGAATACCTGGGGATCCAGAAAGCTACTCTTTTAAGGGATATACCCTATAATTAAGGAGTCATAACCGCCTATTTTGAAGGGTTTGGTATTTACTTCTTACATATAACCCTAAACCCTAAAACATGTAGGGGCGTTGCAGTACTTTCAGATATATGGGAGTTTCCGAAAATTTAAGGGGGCCTTTACGGATCCACTATTTAGGGTACTATATTAGGGTTCCCTACTTTAGGGTTTAGGGTTTAGGGTTTAGGGTACATTGTCAAAGGGTCTTGGAAGACCTGTGAGGTCATGTCCTGCTACACCCTCCATGAAGAAGTGCTTGCCAGCCGGCAAATCAATGCCCCTTGGTTTGTGGGTTTAGGGTTTAGGGGTTTAGGGTTTGTGGTACAAGGCAGACACCGTGAAGGAGTCGAGAGGGCTTAGCTTAAGATTGCAGCCTGAACAATTAACTATTCCTTACGGTTCCTCAATGCTATCATGCTATACTGTACCCGAAATGAAAACCTGGCTTGAATCGTCAAGCTTAAACCTCCCGAAACCCCACACCCAATCGTTCTTAGGAAGCCCTTACTGGTCGACAGAGCCGTATAAAGCGCTTCTGAAGAGAATCCATAGCGTGTTTACCCTGTGTCGCGACGACGCCCAAGCGTAAACGTGCAATATAGGGGCCTAAATAATTACCTATACTATTTTGGGGGCTCCTTATTATAAATGTAGACAATGGGCTCCAAAACCCTATTCTGATTATTAAGGCCCCTATATTAATGGCAACCTAGTTCTTCCAAGATCACGTTATAGTAGGGGTTCCCAGATCAAGGAACGCTGCTCTGATGTCAACAATATTCCTCAAAGGCTCCATGTACCCATATAGTAGATACTTAGGCCTTAAAGTACCCATATGGGGACCTAAACCCTAAACCCTAAACCGCCTAAGTACCTACTACATGGGTACATGGAGTCTTAGGGTTCTGATTCCAACATCTGGAGATCGGGGGTTTGGACCCAACAGTACTTGGAGGCCCTTTTGACTTAGTAAGTAGGGTTAGTAAGGTGGGTTATGGGGGATTATAATATGGTTTCTAGGGGATACTAAGTAGACTTACTAAGTCAAAAGGGCCTCCAAGNACTTGGAGGCCCTTTTGACTTAGTAAGTAGGGTTAGTAAGGTGGGTTATGGGGGATTATAATATGGTTTCTAGGGGATACTAAGTAGACTTACTAAGTCAAAAGGGCCTCCAAGTATTGTTATGGCTTACCTGGGGATCCAAAAACCTACCGTTTTGTACTGCATATCCCTGTTGTGGTGATGTAAACTACGTCGTCGAACTGAGACCAGATCAGGTTCGAGTCCAGGTTTTAGGGGTTTAGTTTTTGCCTTGAACGAAGAGACCCAAATCAACAATTTGTGAAGGATGCCCCCAAGCGTATCGCTGTTGTTTTTCTTGAGGTGTGGCGGTGGTGTTCGTGGTTTAATCCTTGAAAATTGCTTTAGCTGCTCCAGCTCCCACCTAAGCCCGTTAAGCCCTACACAAACTTAATTACAGGACTTGCAATGTCGGGTGACAAGAACTCTTAAGGCGTCTATATAATAAGGACCATTAGGGGGGGAAGGGGGAGGGGGGTAGGGGGACCATACTTCCTTAAATAGGCCTTATTACATCCTTATTGTGGGCATTAAGGCCCCCTACCCCCCCCTCCGCCTACCCCCCTAAGGGTCCCTACGAGTATAGCCCGGGGGGCTTGGGTTGTAGTGTTGCAGTTCTCCTGCTGGGCTTCAAAGGTCCTGAGAGATTACCGGGACGCCATCATGGCCTTCTTGATCGCGACCTGGAATGCACTTTAGTGTTTCGGGCCTAGGGTTTAGGGGCTTAGGGGTTCTAGGGCTTCCGGTGTTCAGGGTTTGTGTTTGGGCTTTGAGCTTTTGGATGATACGCATTGTTACAGACACATCATGGTGTAATCGCGAAAGTCTTAAGCTGCTAGTCATTACCATCACTGTAGTTTGATGCTGCTGCAAATTTTTGCTTGTAACATAGGCATCCTTTTCACGAGCAAGCCCGTATATGCAACCCTAAAACCCTAAACCCCTAAACCCCTAAACCCTGTATATGCAACCCGCGATCATCCTTCGTAAGGCCGCGAGCTCTTCGAGAGCCATCGGAAGTCACTTCCCAGCTTGGTCACGAGGCTCCTGTGCAGAGCGGGGGGGGGGGATACACAGGGATTTGTGACGATTCTTTTGGGGACGGTTGAGGCGTACCTTTTCAGATCTTGAAATCTACCCGAATCAAGGAATATCCCTTACATGAATCATGCAACAGATCCTATCAGATTATTGGTCTCTTCCCTAGTTCAAGATATATTCCTCCTTGGGTCATATCACAGATCCTATCACCATCTAAGGCCGAAAAGTGGGACTCCACACCCTACCTTAGCCCCGAATAACCTACCTCTTGAAGGACGTATATGGAAAACATCACAAGGAACCCTGAAAAGCTAGCTTATTCACGGTTCAGGTAAAGCCTAATCCCATACACACCTAAGCCCTAATCCTTGAAGCCCTAGACCCTCAAACCCTAAACGGAGACACTGGTGATACTGTCCCCTATGGCCGCGTACATATATATATATATATACATACATACACAAACTGTAATATCCTCAAAAGAAGCTGCTCCAATTATCAAAGCCCTGCAACTCATATTCAGAGCTACTCGGTAGATGTAGTAATCAGCGCTTATTGACAGCACTAGTTTTAGAATGGCCCGAAAACTATGTAGAATAATGGCCTTGTTATAGGAATTTGGGCCATTATTTTTCCTGCTTTGGGGGTCACGGTATAGTGAAGCAGAATAATGGCCTTTTATATGTTTTGGGCCATTATTTTACCTACTTTGGGGGGTCTAGCTATAGTGAAGCAACAGAAGCATGTGACATCAAACTTGGCTGGCAGGGATCCTGCCGCAAATCAGCGGCTTCCTCTTTATCGGCTCCTGGGATACGAACTTTGAAGGTTCTAAACGTGGCTCCGCTCTTGGCCCTTATTGTGAGAGTGATGTACTCTATCCCGAAGGCTCAAAATGGCCCAAAAGCCTTTTATAATAGGGTCTTTAAGCCCAAAAGCCTCAAAATATGAGTCCTCAGAGCCTTAGGGTATGGGATTCAAAGCCGGACCCTTGTCCGGTCGAGGGTTTCGGGTGTAGGGTTTAGGAGAGAACTGCGCATCCCTGGAGCAGAGCTGCCGACATAATGCATCATTATACCCTACCCCAAGGCCCAAAACATTGAGGACCCTGGAGCTCTACGCCCTAAGCCTGTGCTGAGCCGTAATTCCTACAACCTAACCCTAAGCCCTAAACCGCAAGCCCTACACCCTGAACCATTGCATAGGTAACTAGGCTTCTTTGGGAGGGTGGCGCAGAGATGCTGGCTCAGGCTTCCAGGTGTAGATTCAAGCTTTGGGGTTCAATCCTGGTCCTGCCTCAACCTTGCAAAAATCCTACATTTTCAGGATGCTTACCCAAAGGGTCCTATGTACTGTTATGGGGGATACTTCCCTAAGTCATAATAGTAATTCCTAATATGGAAACCCTACATTCTACTATGTCGGTACATAGGACCCTTTGGGTTATAGTTTTTTGATTTTTGTGGTTCAGGTAGGGCTTGTGGTTCAGGGTTTCGGATTTGGTGGTTAAGTGCCGAGGATAGTGGGACGAAAAGGGTTCGATAGGGGCTGGAAGGGTCCAAGTAGATTCAGAGAAGTATAGTACTTTGGTGCTAGTATCCCACGATTCGGCACGACACTTAGGGATTTTTTGCTTGTTTCATGCATCACGGAATATTAAACGATGCGCGGAGTGGGGTGTGGTGGTTGTTCTAAAGGTCATCTGACAGGATGGACCTCGGAAATACACTTCCTGATGCGGAGTTCCTAGCCAAGACTCAAAGGGTCCTACGTGCTGTTGCGGAGGATACTTCCCTAAATCATGTTAGTAACTCCCAACAAAGAAACCATACAGGTAATATACATTCTACAGTATCGATAATTGAAACATCTTGGGACCCTTTGGGAGACAAGGCGTTGCGGATTTGAGGTCTAGGGCACATAAGCGCATGCTAAGTAAGCACATTCACCCGTACGACAAAGGATCCGAAATCCATGGAATAGAGCTTCGAAACCTAAACCCTAAACCCTAAACCCCTAAACCCCTAAACCCTAAACCCTAAACCCCTAAACCCCTAAACCCTAAACCCGATTTGGGGATTTGGGATTTGGGGATTTGGGAAAACCCTAGGGGTTTAGGGGTTTAGGGTTTAGGGGTTTAGGGGTTTAGGGTTTAGGGGTTTAGGGGTTTAGGGTTTAGGGGTTTAGGGGTTTAGCGGTTTAGGGTTTAGGGTGCAGATGCGGGGGAGGATCAGAAACGGCCTCTCCCCCACGATCGCGACAACGACACTCCTCCAGACAAAATCGTCACCCACAGCCTCACGCAGAACCTGGGCCCGAAGGGGTACATTTATATTGATGAGGAAGCTTCCTGGGCTCTTCCTATACTATTTGTTTTTTTTCGGGGGGGGTTCCTTTAAAGGGTCTATAAGAGCTACTATAAGGGCTACTATAAGGATACTATAGTATAGGGGCCTGAATAACTACTTATTGATCAGTTCATGTCAGTGGGCGGCGTCATTGGTGATCTGGACTTTATTGTCAGTGGGCGGCGTCATTGGTGATCTGGACTTTATTGTCTTCGCGAAGCTGGAGGAGCATTACTGCGCTGGGGAGCCTATGTGGTTCCCGCCAGGCCACATCCTTCCAGACCGCGACGGCAAACCCTCCACTGACGGGAAGCACTTACACCCAAAGCTCTGACCTGACCTGAGAAGCCCTCAAACTTAGATAGCGAACGGGGGAACTTTAAACTTTTTGGCCTTATATATTAGCTCTATCTCAGGAAGTTTGACCTTTTTGGGGCCCGGTTGTTGAAGAAGAGAGTAAACGCAAGCCCCAGGCCTTGATCCTCAAACTGCAAGCCCAAGAAGCCGTAAGCCTTATAAGCCGTACCGTAACCTCCAATAACTAGGTGCCCCAGTAGTACCCTTTTACCCTTTTTCTTCTTGGGTTCCCTTATTAAAACCGAATAGTACGAAAAAGGGTACCCTTATTATTAAGGGGCTACTGGGGCACCTAGATAAATTTCCCTGTTATGGACTTACAAAAGAAGTCATAACAACAAACCCCAAAAGGGTAGGTCAGGTAAACCCTGCACCATACCGCTGTAAGTCCACCTATATAGTATACCATGTATATATATATGGTTTCGATACTAGGAATTCCAATTGATTTTCGGGAAGTAGCGCCCACAACAGTACCTCGGACCCTTATACCCTGAACCTTAACAGAACCCTAAACCCTAAACCCCTAAACCCCTAAACCCTGAACCCTAAACCCCTAAACCTTTAAAGGTACCATAACAGGTGCCTAGGACCTTTGGGCAAGGTATCCTTGTCGGGCCATACTGCGCCAACTTGGTGTCGCAGATGCACATCACCATCATCGGCGGCCCTTCAGCTGTGTTTTATGCTTTACCCTAAGGCTCAAAATGGCACAAAAGCCTTATATAATATGGTCTTTAAGCCCAAAAGCCTCAAAATATGAGTCCTCAGAGCCTTAGGGTTAGTGTTTACGGTTTAGGCTTGCTTTGTGAGCCCTTGGCTAGCTGGAAGATCTGCACGGGAGACTGATTCGTGCATGGGGTTCGGCGTCTGCAGCAAGGAATGAGACAGTAGTAGGGTCGCGGTATGCCACAACAGAGTTTCTCGATGTTGTCGAACAGTGGTTCCGTTCGATGATGATATACCCAAATGGTTCTAAGGAACTATGTCCTAGAGTGTAGGGTTTCTATATTCCAAATTCCTATCATGATTGGCCAAACCCAAAGGGTCCAAGTATCATTATGGTATATACTTATAGGGTATTTTGGGGTCTAAGTATATACCATAATGATACTCGGACCCTTTGGGAAACATCCCCGATAGCAGAGAAACCTCGGGGATGGCATCTGCAGTGTTGCGATGAAAACGAGGGCTTCAACTTGGTGTGCCTTTCAGTTTTTGTTTACAATCCACCCCAAACCCCAAACCCTAAACCCTAAACCCCCAAACCCTAAACCCCCAAATCCCCTAAACCCTAAACCCCTAAACCCTAAACCCCTAAACCCCTAAACCCTAAGCCCCCACACCCCAAACCCCAAAAACCCTGAGCCCAAAACCCCGAGCCTGCGAAGCCGGAGGCCTAAACCCTGAACCCCATAAGGCTGGGAGCCTTCCGAAGCAACTGCATTCCATGACCCTGAACCCTGCCATCCAAAAACCCTATCGTTTTAAGGGTTCTACCCTCTAGTTAAGGGGTCATAACCTACTTTTGTAGGGTTTGGGGTCACAGGTGAAGCCTTCATCCTAAATTCCTAAAGCCTCTATCCTGCTTCAGGGTGCTTGACCTTTATCTGAACCCGCCACTATAGCGGCCTACATAATTACCAATGCTAAATTGTGGGTTCCTTATGAGATGTATAATCTATTATATCCCACAACCCCATTCTAATTATTGAGGCCCCTATCTTATCTGAAGTGAGAGCCCCTCGGCAAAGGCATGATCAATCAGATCTCCCTCGCGTTCATCGCAGGCGCGATGAAACTCTAAATTCTCACCCTTTCACGGCGGACCTGAGCCAAGATACTTGGTGCTGGCTGCAACCATAGTATAATAATCTAAGCACTGAACATTCAGGAATAGTATACTAAGATCAGCTTTATGGTTTAGAGTACGTAGTGTCTGGGATTACATTATAGTGTAGTAGCAATTAAAACGCCCGAAGGAATGATAATGGTAATGGTCCAGGCTTCTATAGTGCCGGCTTTGCGGCTTTGTCACCCCAGCAGTCCAAATACCCAAAGCATGTATGTAATTTCAGTTGCGCGTCGAAAGGCTCACTAATGTCGCTTGCGGCCCAGTTGCCCATAGGCTAGACTTTCGTGGTACCGTGGTTGTGACTTGTACGCAGAGCCCGTTATATATATATATATGTATATGTAAAGGGTATTTCTCTCTCTTTCTCTCTCTCTCTCTCTTGCTATATCTAAATCTATATATATATATATAACATATACACACATGCACACCTGTACCTGTACATATATGTATATGTATATGCATGTATGCATGCGCATATACATATAAATGCATATATAATATAATATAATATAATATAATATAATATAATATAATATAATATAATATAATATAATATAAGCACACACACATATATATATATATATATGTATGTGAGTGTGTATGTGTGTCATACATATAAAGTATATATGTATGACACATACACACACACACACACTCACACACACATGTATACATATTCGCAGAAGATTCTCAAGCCATGTTATAGGCAGATTGGCCTCTGCAGCTTACGGGCCAAGCATGTAAAACAGATTGTTTAGATCCACAATGAAGGTTCCTGATAAAGCCTACCTATAGTCTCCCTTGTAGCTCCGTCTGGGGATTGCCTCATAGGAACCTAATTATTAGATTGGTTAAAACCAGAAACAAGCTACAACGGAGACTACAGGTAAACCCCAACTTCTCTTCTGAGATTGTTATGATATTGATATTGGTTAAGTTAAGACAAGAAGGGAGCTACATCGGAGACTACAGGTAAACCCCAACCTCTCTTCTGAGATTGACATGGGAGTTTCCGAAAACAGTACCCTATATTAGGGTCCTTACTATAAGGACCCCCAAACAAGGTAGCCCTCTAAAGGAATTCTTATAGTACCCGTAATTTTCGGAAACTCCCATGAAGGTACCCTAAACCCTAAGCCCTTATGGATCCCTATAGAACCCTTAAGGGAACCCTTACAGGAAGCGTAGGATCCCAAAATAAGGTAGCCCTATAATTTTCGGAAACTCCCAGCTGTCATTCCATGCCCAGGCGCGGCAGGCGCGGAGATCTTTCTTCCAGAACTCCAGGGCCTTTTGAAGCCCATGGCACTGCAGGCGGGGCCTAATTAGGGAAAAAGCCTAAAACGGTTTAGGGCCTAAGGTTTCTAGGCTCCTGGGTAGTACCCTTTTGCCCTTTTTAGTTTAGGGTCTCCTGATTAGAACTGAGTATTAGGGAAAAGGGTACCCCTATTATTAAAGAGCTACTGGGGAACCGAGGTTTATAGGGTCCTAATGTAGGAACCCGATTAGGAAATCTTGGGTCTTTATTAGGGTTCTGTATATGAATCCTAACATACATTTTTGGGTCCCTAATATAGTACGGCACCTAATATTTAGGGTACCCCAAAAGGGACCATAATTTTGACAACTACCCATATATTGGGGTTATAGTTCCAGGGTTTCTTAATCAGGTTCCTACATTAGGGAGTCGAGGGTTGAGGGTTTAGGGGCCTTAAAGCCTTACCCTAAGGCTCTGAGGACTCATATTTTGAGGCTTTTGGGCTTAAAGACCATATTATATAAGGCTTTTGTGCCACTTTGAGCCTTAGGGAAAGAGAACTTTATGGTTAGGATGCTATAATAGAGATTTTGGTTAGCCAAAAAAGGAACTACAATGGAGACTCTAGGCGTTGTCATTGAGATTCGAGGTCGGGGCGACCTTGCCTGGAAGTTTCTATCTAATAAAACCAATACTATTTTGGGGGTTCCTTATTATAAGTATAACATAATGGGCCCCAAAACCCCATTCTAATGACTAAGGCCCCTATATTAAGTTATCTAGCCGAAAACCAAAATCAAAGGTGTTCACGAACATGTGCTTGGATGTGTTGTTGTTTGTGGCCTTCTTATACAAAGCTCAAACTGTTGAAGGCTGCGGCTTCAGCTACCTGTTGCAACAGTAATGTAGAAGCCTTAGTAATTGCCTATACTATTTCGGGGGTTCCTTGGTATAATTATAGCATAATGGGCCCCCAAAACCTATTGCAAATTATTCAGGCCCCTGTAGTAGTTGAAAACAGATCCCAACGCAGGAGCATCTTCCACCCGTAACGGGTCGTTGCTTCCGAGCTCTGTCTTACCTTTAGACTTGACCCTAGTTTGAGTTGGCATTTCCATTGCTACAGACAAGCACGCTGGTTCATCGTACCTCCGAAGACTTGTTCAGGATTCAGCTTTGCGTTCCCTTTTTGGCCCGTGCTGCGAAGCCCACCTTGGATTGTGCGTAGCCCTGTGGTGCAATATCTAATGTGAGACTTACAGGGACCGCCGAGATTACTTCTAGTACTTCTGGAATTGTCCCAACAAGACCCTTCCAACTTCGTAGTATCATGAGACGGAAGACAGCATGGCTGCAGGTTCTCTTCATCTGCGCATGCACAGTGCTTCGGCTGCAGCTGCTTGTAAGGGTGTTGTAAGCCTTATGGGTTGCTTAAGATCGGGCTTTTTGGGATGTTCACCTTGTTTGAAGAAGGGCCTAGCTTCTGTTCACAATGCTCACAATCGTGGTTATGTTACCTTCAGGGTCCAGGTGCCCAAATAACATTTGCAACGACAATTTGGGTACTTGGACCCTCTGCGCTAAGTGTTGAGTTCTTGGTGTTTAGGCAAGTGCTGAGTCAGGCTTCGGGTTAACCACCCCCTCGATCCGACAAATCCACGAGTCTGTGCAAAAGCAGTATAGTGAACCCCAGAAAGTTGGAACATGGCTTTAGGAGGATTAGTGCTAGGATCCCCACTTTACCTTAAGGGCATGAGGATATAGATGCTCCAACTTTCTGGCCTCTACTAAAGAAGCAGTACCGGGACCCTCCTTGTACCCTCAAATAGGGGTATGTGGTCCCAAATAAGGGGCACTTAGGGTCTAATAGAGGGTAGATGGAGGGTCTAGGTAGATTGTCGGTGTGGCTGGGGGAGGGGAGGGAAAGGGTTGGACAACCAACGGATTTCTTCCTGGAGCGTGTGCAATAATACGGCTGATGGACAAAATCCTGCATTACCCCTTATAAGGAATATACCATAATTCCCATAGTTTAGGGTCCTTAGGGTCATGCAGGATTTTGTCCATCAGCCGTATCACACATCAAAGCCCAAGTCGAAGTAGTTCATACAGCCCGTATGTTTGATCTTTCCTATGTATAAGCCGATTTGCTGAAGAGCGTATCTGCAACCTACAGCAACAAAAACTGTGAGTCATTACGGTTCCCGGGTTACTATATTTAGGCGAATACGTTCCCCGAATCCCGATTCTAATTACCACGTAAGGCCCCTACATTACAAAGGTGCTGTTTTGTGCCACCGGGATTTTCTTCCTCGAGTCTTCCGGACTGCTTCTTGGCTTGAACTTGAACATGTAGCGGCTCGTGCTAGTTTCCAACACCCCAAAATCATTTTTAGGATTATGGAGGGTTTACATTCATCTTTAGCTCCCTTAACCCCGAAATATAAAATCAAAGTCTACCTAGAGTCTCCAGTGCAGTTTTTCTGGCTAGCTGAAATCTGAATGTCGTTCATGGATCCTGGGGCAGTGGGTAACTGAAAAAGGAGAGCTCGATTGTGACTATGGGTAAGCTTACCAAGAATACGATGTAAAGTCCAAGTACTGCAAGGGCCTATCTGACAGAGTTTCAGTCATCGTGCAGGCTACAGTTCGGGGGGGGGGAGGGGTGAGTGATCAGCGCTAGATGTGCATGCAAGTTATAGTTATCGGGTAACTTGTGCATACCTCGGGGACACGCAAAAAACCCTGCAATCGTAAGCCACGAAGCCTGCACGTCCTAAATCCTTGCATCCTGCAACCCATAAACCCCTAAACATCACTAGACCTTAAACCTCAGGGGAGTAAGCCCCTGAACCCAACGCTCTAAGCACCCTAAACTCTAATTGTATTTCTTTGAGTGGCCCTTATAGTAACCCTTTTTATAGTCTACGAGTCTACGAATTATAGTAACTAGTTCATGCCGGTGGTAGCCCTTATAATGGCCCTTATAGCAGCCCGAATAATAACTATTGCAAATTTGGTAACTCCAAGGATCCCTTTAAGGATTCCATTAAGATCCCTTTCCAGCCCGATCAACCCTAAACCCTAAGCCTGAACAGTAACCCTAACCCCTAAACCCTGAAACCTAAACCTGAATGGTAGCCCGCACCCCTAACCCCTAAACCTGAATGTAACACTCTTGGTAGCTCCAAGGATCACGATTGCAGCGCTTGGCATGCAGTCGTCCCTTGCCGCGCGCGGAAGTCTTTGTCTTCTTATGGCAGCGGCTCTACTGCAACCGGTAGAATTGAATAAGGATTTGGGGAATTAATCTGGATTTTTTGATTGTACCGGTATATACATATGTATGTAAATCAATCTATTTATGGATGTTCGTGAATGTATATTGTAGACGTCCTGGTGGGGGCTGCTAGCAATGGAAGCCTTACCTCCTTACAGCGCATCGTTGGAATCTCCTGGGTATTTGTAGCCTCTGGGTATTCCGTGCTTGCACGAACACAGCTGGCAGCAGCTTTTCAAACTTATGAACCGTTTGTAATGTCCTGCACAACGGCGATTGGGCAACTAAGCCAAACCCCCTGTGACGAGAATACCAAAGTGGGGAAACACCAAACAGTAGGCCTCGACAACAGAAGCCCCTGCCCAAATCTTTATACCTCATAATTCACGGGTCAAAACTTATCGTTTTTGTGGGATTTGGACTACATGATCGTCCATCCCAGAGGCTTTACAGATGACAGAGGGTTTAAGTAAGTCTGCTCACGCAAGAGAGAGTAGCTATAGAGGTCTGAATAACAGCGCAGCATGTCCACGTACAGTCCTCATACATTCACATTAAACCCTAAACCCCGAAACCCTGAACCCCAAAACCCAAGACCCTAAACCCTCCATGGCTTTACACCGTAAGCCTCGAACCCTAAACCCTAAACCCCCTAAACTCTGAACTCTCAACCCTAACCCCTCAACCCTCCATGAGACTTTAATTTAAACCCTAAACCCCAAACCCCCCTAAACCCAAAACCCTCAACCCTATAACCCCTGAACCCTCCATGAGGCGTTGATGACAGCTCGAAGCCCCGCCTCCGCCATCGCTATCATCTCTGAACTGAAATGTGGTGACACAAAGGCGGGCGGGATGCCTGTGTAGGGGATTTTTAGGGTCTAGGGTTTAGGGGTTACGGGTTTAGGGTCTAGGGTTTGGGGGTTTAGGGATCTATGCTCAGACCCCCCAACTAAACTCGAATATAACCTAAATACCCACTATTAAGGACCATAAGGGCTCATTGGAGGGTCCTGGTAAGGTTTAATGAGGGTTTAGTATGTAGGGTTTCGGGTTTCATTAGGGGGGCTTCGTGTTTGCAGTGAGTTGCTTACGGTGTTATATAGGTTTCAGGACTTAGGGCTTTATGTGCTGATCTGTTCAGCATCTGCACGTATTCTACAGCTTTTGTGCGGCTTGTTAATGCAGGGTAGAGGCCGCATAATATTGGCATCTACTTAACACCAGTTTTTGTTCTCATGGACTCATGGAGCAATATACAGCTAAACCATGCTAAACCCTCGGTGTCCTCTAGGTGCTTATCAATCCCGTAGTTCGGGATGTAAGTTTTGGCCATAAACCACTTAGTTGACGAAGCCTGGGATAAATCGCCTATGCCCATAATTCCTCGCAGAAGTTCCGACCTTCGTGCGGGCCTAAACGCCCCAAGCCTTAAACACAGTAGTCTGAATTCGAAACTCACTTGACTGTGCAATATGCAGGCCTGAATATTTGGTACTACTGCCCGCTCTGTGTCGTCATATGGTTATGCTCTATCATTCCCCTTCAACATGTACGTTTATGTTATTTGGCCCCGAAGTACTTATTTGGGGAGTACTTAAAAGCCACAGTATACCTTAACCTACCAACACCTACTCTTTTGTAGGGTCCCTATAAATCCATATTAGGATTTATGATAAGAACCTACAAGAAAGTAGGTTATGGTAGTTGAATTTTGGGCATAGTATATCCGCACATGGACCCTTAGTTTACTAAAGCAGCCATACACGACACCCGCTCCAATTGCTGGGTTTCGAGACTTAGGGACCCAAACAGGGACACAAGCACAAGCATTTCACAGGGATATCCATAACCTATTGGGCTTCATTTGTTAGTTTGTTTATATGGGACAGCCTTATCCTCCCTAAACCCTGCACCCTAAACCCTACACCCTAAACCCTACACCCTAAAACCCTACACCCTAAACCCTACACCCTAAACCCTAAACCCTAAATCCTACAGCTACACCCTAAACCCTACACCCTAAACTCTAAACCCTAAACCCGAAACCCTACACCCTAAACCCTAAACCCTGCTTCTGTGCTTCTTTGGGGCCCTAAAGAGTCTGCGGGGTCCTCGCAAGGCCGGAAACATGGCCATCGGCATTACCGTTTTGAGCCCTTGGCTTGGAACTGCGCTCTTACAGTAATGGGAAGGAGGGTTTAGGGTTTAGGAGGGTTTAGGGTTTAGGGTTTAGGAGGGTTTAGGGTTTAGGGTTTAGGAGGGTTTAGGGTTTAGGGTTTAGGAGGGTTTAGGGTTTAGGGTCTAGGGTTTAGGGTTTAGGAGGGTTTAGGGTTAAGGGTTTACCCTTAGGGTCCAAGTATCTAATAATCTTAGACACTCTCACAGTACCCAGACCTTCCAAAATCCCTTAATTAAGGAATATACCTTAAATCATAATAGAGATCCGATTATGATTTAAGGTATATTCCTTAATTAAGGGATTTTGGAAGGTCTGGGTCATGGGAAGGAGCCCTTAAGGGAGCCCTTCAAGTAGCTCATAGAGGAGCTTCCTTTATAGTCGATCCTATAAAGTTGGAAACCGGATTAAGGCCAAATAGTGCTGGGATTCCCTGTACATTGCCATTAGGGATTGAGGCTATTGGGTTTCCAACTTTTGGGCTTCTACTGTAAAGCTTTGATGTGTAAGGTTTCAGGTTTAGGGTCCAGGGTTCAAGTTTCATTTCATGTTTCATGTAAAGGGTTCTTTAACTTTAAAGTGTAACTGTCAATTATCGTGCTTATCAGGGGTTATATACGGGCTTAATAGGGGGTTATGGAGTTGCGGGTTAAAGTTTGAGGATTTCGAAGCTTTGGGAATGTCTTGTAGGGTGTAGATGTAGGGTCTACATGCACCCTACAAACCTTCCTCTTTCGGGTTTCTTATTCGATTTTAGCTTTGTCATACTTTGTCACAACAAAGAGCGGGCTCTACTGGGATCGAGATGGGGTTCGAAGGCTTTACACCCCAAATCCTAGACCCTACACTCTATAACGCTATGCCCTAAACCTTAAACGCTAAGCCGTGACCCCTGAGCTATCGAGATTGGGGTTTCGTTTCATAGGCTCTTGTTTCTGTTGCGTCTGCGCTCTCCCGAGCTATTAGCAAGGTAGACAGCTAGAAGGGGAACTCGGATTCAGAATCAACAGACATGAGACAAGCATCCGGACACAATGTAGAGTTACAGACCACGCAGTTTTCGAAATTTGCGGTGGTTTACCTCAGGGTTTCAAGGCAACACCCTGAACCACGTGTATGTCGCCGAGAAAGCCACCTCGCAAAGCAGAACAGTCACACAAGAAACTAATCAATTACCCCGGAACCGCACCGACTCGGCTTGCTTGCCCTCCCAAAAGTCCTACACTGCCCTACACACTGTGCAAGTAGCATTCACATGGCCATGGAGACTTCAAAGGATGGTTGCTGGCATCAACCACGCTTCTGACTGAAATTCTGTGCAAGCTCCCTGAGGTGATATTGCGGTGCTAATCCTCTTCGCATTGTGCTCGCAGCTGCATGGCCGTTAATGCTTCCCTGGTTTGGGGTTAATTGTTCGAAGCCTGACAATCCTAAGACGCATCCACAGACAAATGCCTGGCAAATTGATGACCCGGGGTTTTAAGGAGTACTCCTGATCAAAAGTTTGGAAGATTTGGGCATCAATACACCGTACTGTGCCTGGAACAACCAATGCAATTTACCCTTAATCAAAATGCCGACAGAGAGTTTTGGTCTTACAGGGTCAGTTCATGTCAGTTGGAAGGGTAACAATGCACCGCACCGCACCTAGCATAATTCTCAAATGCAATGTATCATTAAGATACAAACACCGACGAAAACCCAGATGATTTTTGGGTCAGCTCATGTCAGCTCCATTTTGAAGAGGCACATGGGATATGCTATGTAAGCCCTTCAGAAACTTGCTGACTTAGAGTTGAGCCTTTGCTACTGAGCATCCCTCGGATTCCTGAGGCATGTTGGCCGGTTACCCTAAGGGTCCAAACGACCCAATAATTAGGTATTCGGTTTTAGGATAGTAGTTATGTAGGTTAGGGTTTGGGTCTGGGAGAGTATATGATTATTAGGTACTTGGACCCTTGGGGTTACACTTCCAATAGACCTTATTCGGGAGGGACACGCATCGATCCTGCCATGTCGGGTACATGTACGGATGCATAGACTACTTCATCTGATGAAGCCTAGAAAAAGACCATCTGATGAAGCCTAGAAAAAGATCATCTGATGAAGCTTAGAAAAGAATGAGCCGCGCTCCTGTTACCTGCGTTCCCTGTTAGCGGATACTAGCGTTCCAACTTCCTGGCTTCTGCTGCTGCTGCTGCAGTGGCCAGGTCTCTGATTCTGCTTGTTCCTGATGATGTCTGGCCCCCTGCCAGTTCCAACCGCCTAAGAAACCCTAAACCCTAAACCGTATAAAGGGCGGGGTTCGGGGAGAGAGAAAGGGCCCACTGCTTTAAAAAAAACCGTATAAAAAGCCTTAGGAACAGCGAGGAAGTGGACTGTTACTCGGGGCTCTTCTGAGCCTCATCGAGATGCCCAAAAGACGCCAGAAAAAGTTCGCCTGGATCCTAGAAACACCCGTCAGACCTTGCTGAATGCCCAAATCCATGTCTACGCACTGCTGAGACCCAAAATCTCCTGCCGAATCAAAAACTCGGCAAGTATCGAAAGTTTAAAACTGTCTGAAAGCGGAGCCACATATCCCAAGAGCTTGAAACCTAAATGCTGAGATCAAATCTTGCGCCCTGACTTCCGAAATCCTCTACAGTGACCCCCAAGCCCTAATAGATCAAAAATCTTTTTGAGAAAATGCAAAGGGCCCAGCCCTTGGTGCAAAATCAGCGGGCAGAGCCATGACGAACGAGAGCCACAAGTGTTTAATAAACACCCCAAGCCTCCCAAATCCTGAGCTTACGCCCCAGCTGAAGTATTACAAGCCTTACCTGTGGAACCTTTAACATTAAATCCGTAAGCTATAGTCTCCAACCCCAAACCCCATGAAGCCTAAACCCCTAAACTTTAAACCGCTAGACCCCTACACCCCTAACCCTAAACCCCTGAACCCGTGAAACCCATGAAAGCTGATAAAGGCTCGTTCGTGCAGCCTCTGCTGGCGACTCTCTGGGGCCCTTTGTACTCTTGGGGGTGACTTGGGAGCAGGAGTTGGTGCTTAGGATTTGGGGGTTTGGGGTTTTTGGGGTGTGTGGGGGTTTAGGGTGTTTTAGGGTGTAGGGTGCTTAGGATTTGGGGTTTTAGGGTGTATAGGGTTTAGGGTGTTTGGGGGTTTACTTGAAGGGGCAGGGGACTTAGTAAGTAGGTTGTAAGTAGAGTTATAAGTGCCCTAAATGGAGTTACCCTAATTATAATCCTACTTATAACCAACTTACTAAGTCCCCTGCCCCTTCAAGTAGGGTTTACGGCTGAAAGGTTTCGGGTGTTCGGCTTTGGGGTCGAGGGTTGTTGGGGTCTCAGGGTCTGGGTCTGCTCGGCTGAACTAAGGCGTTGGGGTCAGGGTCCTGGGTTGTGGGTGTTGGGTTTGGGGGATTTAGGGTTTAGCGTTCTTGGGTCTTTGGGTGGCTTAGGTCTCAGGGTTTTTGGTGTAATTCGGGTTTATTATGTAGGGTTTTGGGTCTATAGGGCTTGAGGCAAACTAGGTGTTGGGGTCAGGGTGCATGTTTGTTCAGCTTCTGGGGCCTTGGGTTCATCTTTTCGCAGGGCACCGGGCAAGTGCAGCGGACAGGATGCGGACGACAGACTTTGCCGGGTTTCCCATATTCTAGAGCCTTGTAATAACTTAGTAGCTGAGTGGATACACTTTATACACTTTTTGGGATAATATTACCCACCATAAAACTGAAAATGTATACTTTGGGGGCTCATGAACTCAGCAACTAAGATAACTACAAAATAGTAGGTCATGACCCCTCAATTGTAAGGTATAACCGTGGCAATGGTGGGTTTTCGGATCCACAGGTAGCTGGGCTTTGGAGTACCATACTTTAATACTTTTTTCTTAAAGGAACCCTTATGAAATACAAGTTTATACTTTTTTCTCCCTGGTTACTTGAAAGACCAGGTAGAGCCTTGTAATTACGTTTGTAGACCCTTTGAATCCAAGGAGCCCCTTCAGGATTCCTGACGCGCCCTTTGAGTTACGGTTGTTGGCCTCGGGTCTACGGCTCTTACGATCTGGTGTTTACATAATAGGGGTTTGGGTTTTGGGGCTTTTGTGGTGTGATTCTTGGGTTTGAGTGTTATTTCTAGAGTTCGAATCGCGAATCGCGATACTGTTCCGAGGGTTCCTGATTATGTTTCTGTGGTATACCGGAAGAAGTTTGTTCAAGTTTTTGAGACCCGTACGTTAAGTGTGCTGGTGCGCTGGTGTGCCGGTTGTGTGTGAATGTGTGTCTGTGTGCGGGGGGGATGATTCCGGGGTTCAGTTTAGGTTCACGGGGTTCAGAGTTGATCCTTTCGTCTTTCAGCCCAGCTTCTAGAGGAGGATGGAATGACATGCTGGTTGATAAGGTAGTTTCATAAATGCCTATAGGCTCCTTGTTTTAGGGGCAGCATATACGTATTTATGATTCCCGTTTCGGCCGACCCCCCCCCC